>MU227491.1:2915994-2942263 GCA_018584345.1 Thuja plicata
AGGATGTCTTCTTTTCTTCCTTCTTGTGAATCTATTTGTAGTGCTGAGATAACTAACATGGTTTATCCAAAACCCTTGATGACTATTAAAGGTTGTCCTCG
The DNA here is from genome assembly GCA_018584345.1 of Thuja plicata. NCBI lineage: Eukaryota > Viridiplantae > Streptophyta > Pinopsida > Cupressales > Cupressaceae > Thuja > Thuja plicata. Next base: position 2,916,096 of record MU227491.1, read on the forward strand.
CATTACTATCAAAGGTAAACCTATGGGATCTTTAGAATATTTCAATGATCAAGATTCGATAGCTCACACCTATCGTACAAGGAATAACCCTCAACCTAATATGGTGGTTCCTACTTCTTTACCACCTTCTCAACCCATTCTTCCTGCTCCACCCCATCTTCCTAGCATGGAGTATGATTTGATAAACCAATTATGCAATACCCCTGCCAAGATTTCTTTATGGGATCTTCTTCAAACTTCACCTACCTACCATGAAGCCTTGCAAAAATCTCTAGCAACTCTTTCCACTCTACCTCCTAATCAAGAGAACATTAATGCCTTCTTACAATGTATGCATGTTACCCCGAGTCCTCCTGACATTGTTTTTACTCAAAACAATTTACCTTCTCAAGAAGTTCAGAATCAATATGATGCCCTTATGGTTGTTGTTACTATCAATAAGAGTATCATTTGTAGGACCTTGATTGATAATGGATCTGGGCTTAATATTTGTAGCATGGACATGCTCAAAATGATTAAAGCTGATCTTTCAACTATTCAACCTGATAATAATCCTATATGTGGCTTTGATAACATTGATAACAACACTTTGGGCATCATTACCTTACCTATCAAAGTAGGTCCAGTCGTCTTGAATACTCCTTTTAATGTTATTCCTGGACCTCTTAATTATAACTTACTTTTGGGTAGACCTTGGTTGCATGAGATAAATGTTGTTCCTTCCACCCTTCACCGTAAAGTCAAATTTATTCACAACAACATGGTGTACACACTTCATACAGATGCGGAGCCAAATCCTTGTTTGAATATTCAAACACACAATACTCCTATTCCTAATAGTGCTCTTCCTGGAGATCATTGGGGAACCTTGATTTTACTCCTACCTTTATTGGAGAGTATAAGGTTTCTAATCTTTATTTTATCAAGCAACAAAGAGAGTTTGAACAATGAGCTTTTGCTTCTACTTCTCATTTCCTTCGTAATAATTTTTTCATTGCTTATACCCACTATGAATATGTCAAACCTACTAATGATGACATAGTGACTACTGAAGTTCCATTGACTCCTTTTTATATGGTTTCTCATTATGGTCCTAGTCATCATTTACTAGTTAAACAAGGATTCCATGGTCAAGGATGTGGTAAGCATAAACAGGGAATTCAAATGCCCTTATAGAATGGGGGGCATGAGCATTCTTATGGATTGGTATTTAATCCTTAACAACACATCAATAACATCTCAAATAACACTTCAAAACATGATGAACCTAAGAAGGAATTTGACCAAGAAGATCTTTTGCCTAAACTCCTTCGTGCTAAGACGATTACTAGACCTAAACGCAAAAAGCAACATAGTCCACACTTGGAGACTCTTCCTTTTTGTTTGTATCATATATTTCATGATCACTCTACTAATGAATGTCAAGCTTTACATTATAAGATTAGGCAGCTCAGTGATAGTAAAGTTATTTATTTATCATCTGGCAATGAGTTGTATCTTAATCCTTTTTTCTCTAAATAACATTTATGTTCCTATTATGGAACTCCACATTATGTAAACAATGTTAGCCTAAAATTTTGGGGCTCAATGTCTTGCATAGAATTGTGAGCGATATAATAGGTCCCCTTTCATCCTTATTCCCATGCTTGGGGGGCAAGGATGCCATCTCCTTCTTTTCTATCTTTCCAGGATTCACTTTTTTGTTGGTTAAGCAGTACTATCTATTATGTGATATCCAATCATACATAAACATTTTGGTTTGCATTGAGGATCTATGTCCTTGATCACAACCTATTTCTTTGTTAAACATTGGGTTTCCATGGTTGATAAATCTCTCACCTTGGAAAATGAATATTGTGCTATCCCTCACAAGGGTTACTTTTTCACTTCTTGCATGATATCTCTTTGCATTCGTCCCTTCCATGGCCTCATAGGATCTGTGACCTCCTTGGTTTGGATTGGGTGTTGTCTATGAATATTGTCTTGATGTTTAAAAAGGCTTTATCCTTGATCTTTTCTTTCCTTAACATGTCAAAATAGTATGTACTTTTCCATATTAAGGAGGGGGCATATACACAGCCTCCCTCGTTCTATATTATGCATTTTTGTTCTAACATTTTGTTTTACAACATGCTAAATCCTTAGAAGGTAATGCACATAAGTTTCTAAATCCTAAAGAGATACACATTCAATTACAATTCAATATGATAAATCCTTGGAAGTTAATGCACATAAGTTGCTAAATCCTGAAGAGATACACATTTTAAAAATGTATTCCATGATGATACAAGAATATGGATCCATGGGTACTTCATAAAATCCATCAGAAGATGCACTACATACATGCACAAAGCCACTAGAAGGAACACAAATTTATGGGGTGACTATCAAGTTATTTCTTGGTAGGCCATCCTATCCTTTTTGTTGTTCACAGTGAGATACACACATCTTACTGGGCGAGATAACCACTCCTCTCTCTCTCTCTCTTTCTCTTTGACCAGTGATGTCTCTCTTATCTTGATATTAGGGTTGATAAAGACTAAGTCCCTTGGGGGATTGAGGATTTCTTTGTCCCTTTTGATTCCAATATTATTGTCCTTTCTCTATGTTCTCCTTTACCAATAGTTTGTGTTGATCTCATACTCTTGCTAAAGTGGGGGCTAAATGTATAGTCAAAAAATGGAAGCACTTCCATGGTAGACTATTTTAGCCTTCTGAGTAAGTGGTTTGGGGTCATATCAAGCACCTTGAATGGGTTCCTAATCCAGACCTTTCTATCCCCCTATTCAACCCCACTTTCCACTTCTTTCCAACTTGATTTTTGCATCTTGAACTGCAGATCTGAGATCTTTGACCTCAGGGTCAGTGTTGACCTTTTGGGTCTATGTTGACCTCGACCCTGACCTAGGCCAAGGTCAATCTTGACCTTGACCTAGGTCAAGGTCAATCTCAACCCTGACCTAGGTCAAGGTTGACCTTGACCTTGACCCAGGGTTCAAACTTAAGGGTCTTCCAATTTCTAGATGTTGGTCTTTGCAAAAGTTGTTTCTCGCTTCTGGGTCGGCTATTTCAGGCTTAGAAGTGCCAATTCCTAAATTATATTTAACATAGGTCCTCTCCTATGCGTAAAGGCATTAATGGGAATTTAATTCTCCTATGTCGGCCTCCTTAGAAGATTGTGCCCTAGTTTCATATAAAAGGGAGCCTTTCTCCCCTCATTTTCTCTAGGTCCTCTATTGAAGTCTTCTAAGCATCATTAAGCAATTGAAGAGCATTATCAAGTGAAGTCAAAGCTACCTAAGGAGAAATATTTCAAGCAAGAATTCATCCATTCTCAAGCATTCAAGCATCCATTTTCATGAAGGAGATCCATTGGAGGCCATTGAAGGATTCAAGCTATATAGTGCCCTTTTGGTGATCTCTCTATCCACCTTCCTCCAAGCCTCTTCCAAATCAAGAACCCATTCAAGACTTGGTGTTGGATATCTACAAGAACATTATTGAAGACATCCTGCATCCTACATTCTAGATCCATTGGTGCATACATACTTGTGGATTGAAGGATTTGAATTCTCCACAAGGACTTTTACAAGCAAGGTGAATGTATGCATTTACTTTGGTTACTTCTACAATTTCAATTACATATATTTGAGGTTAATTCCAAAACTAGGGTTTGACCAAGGCAAACCCCTCCCCCCCAACAAACAATCCTCTTTTTATTGTAGGTACAGGTTTAGAACAACAAATTTGAGACCAGATCTGGATACCCTTTTCCGCTTTCTTTCAGACGGTGCGAACAGATTCTTTGTCGAACCTATGCAGGTCAGGGTCGACATTATTGGGTCAGGGTTGACATTTGTGGGTCAAGGTTGACCTTTTTCATAAGATGGTGTCAGATCAGAAAATGATTTCTGGGTTTTTTTCATCTCTGTGTTTCCTTTCTGGATCATACTTTAGTTTTTCTAGAAACAGAGTATAGACCTCAAAAAACAACATTCTTTGATCTACAATATTTCAAGGTTAGTGAATTTCTCCTATCCATTTCAATTCAAATCCTTAATCATTCTAAATCTATCACACATTCATTCCTTTCCATAAAATGGGAAATTTAAGATTTTCCTCTTTGCTCTCATTTCCAAATGATTGATTCATTTGTGCAATGATCCTTTTTCGGTTCATCAATTTGGATCTTTCCTTTGTGCATCTTGGGATGGAAGAGGAATATCATATCTTTCCCCCATAAATTTCAAATGTTACATGTTCTTATGTTACATTTTGGTGACCTCTATTTTATATGTTACATTTTGGTGAACCCGCGATAGACAACGCTTTCTTTTTGGTGTTAGATTTGCATCTTGTGTTAAATCTTACATGCACCTAAAATTAGATTTGTTTTATGCTCTTGCATTTATATGTCAAAAATAAATTAAAACCACAAATTTCATTAAAAATACAAAAAAATTTACATTTTTCATGCTTATAGATTTCATTTCCATGCATTTGGATGTATTTAAATCTATTTTCTATGCATTTCTTTATTCATTATCATGTTGCACAAGTTGTTTCAAGTGTCTTCCAAACATCCTTCTATAAATTTTGGGATTAAACAACATCCTCCTCTTACCTTACCATTGACTGATGTTACATCTAGAAAGACTTTAATTAGTACATGTGATGTTGCTTTGTCCTCTCTTGTATTACCTTGTAAGGATATATTAGAGCAAGAAGATGACTTTAATCTTTCTCTCCATCATATTTCTCTTTATGGAGATGAGTTAAATATTGGTGTTAATTCTTCTCTTAATATATGTCTTTCCTATGAGCCTACTTTAGAATATAATCCTCCTATTTGGGATGAACCTTTGGATTTGGATGTTTATTACTCTCTTCCTCATGAATCCATTGTGGATGATCCTCCTATTTTGGATAAACCCTTGAATAAGGACATTGATTTATCCCCTCCTAGTGAAGATGCCTTGATACAAGAGGGTGATTTATTAATGGATGAAATATTCATACATGATGGTGACTCTTTTTCTAAAACACACTCCTCTTGTGAAGACATTTTAGAGAAAGAAGAAAACATTATAGATACTTTACCTCCATTTGTGATTCCTTCTAGTGATGAGGCATTAGTGGAGAATGATATGAATTCCTTTAACGCTCTTCCTCTTAGTGATGATCCTATGGAGAATAAAGATCCTACCTCATCTCCTCCTAGGATTTCTTCTTTTCTTCCTTCTTGTGAATCTATTTGTAGTGCTGAGATAACTAACATGGTTTATCCAAAACCCTTGATGACTAGTAAAGGTTGTCCTCACATTACTATCAAAGGTAAACCTATGGAATCTTTAGAATCTTTCAATGATCAAGATTCAATAGCTCACACCTATCATACAAGGAATAACCCTCAACCTAATATGGTGGTTCCTACTTCTTTACGATCTTCTCAACCCATTCTTCCTCCTCCACCCCATCTTCCTAGCATGGAGTATGATTTGATAAACCATTTCCGCAATACCCCGACCAAGATTTCTTTATGGGATCTTCTTCAAACTTCACCTACCTACCATGAAGCCTTGCAAAAAGCTCTAGAAACTCTTTCCACTCTACCTCCTAATCAAGAGAACATTAATGCCTTCTTACAATGTATGTATGTTACCTCGGGTCCTCCTGACATTGTTTTTACTCAAAAGGATTTACCTTCTCAAGAAGTTTAGAATCAATATGATACCCTTATGGTTGATGTTACTATCAATAAGAGTATCATTCGTAGGACCTTGATTGATAATGGATCTAGGCTTAATATTTGTAGCATGGACATGCTCAAAATGATTAAAGATGATCTTTCAACTATTCAACCTGATAATAATCCTATATGTGGCTTTGATAACATTGATAACAACACTTTGGGAATCATTACCTTACCTATCAAAGTAGGCCCAGTCATCTTGAATACTCCTTTTAATGTTATGCCTGAACCTCTTAATTATAACTTACTTTTTGGTAGACCTTGGTTGCATGAGATGCATGCTGTTCCTTCCACCCTTCACCATAAAGTCAAATTTATTCACAACAACATAGTGTACACACTTCATATAGATGTTGCACCAAATCCTTGTTTGAATATTCAAATCCACAATACTCCTATTCCTAATAGTGCTCTTCTTGGAGATGATTGGGGAACCTTGGATTTTACTCCTACCTCTATTGGAGAGTATAAGGTTTCTAATCTTGATTTTATGAAGCAACAAAGAGAGTTTGAACAATGAGCTTTTGCTTCTACTTCTCATTTCCTTCATAATAATTTTGTCACTACTTCTACCCACTATGAATCTGTCAAACCTACTAATGATGACATAGTGACTACTAAAGTTCCATTGACTCCTTTTGATATGGTTTCTCATTATGGTCCTGGTCATCATTTACTAGTTAAACAAGGATTCCATGGTCAAGGATGTGGTAAGCATAAACAGGGAATTCAAATGATCTTACAGAATGGGGGGCATGATAATTCTTATGGATTTGGATTTAATCATCAACAATACATCAATAACAACATCTCAAATAACACTTCAAAACATGATGAACCTAAGAAGGAATTTGACCAAGAAGATCTTTTGCCTAAACTCCTTTGTGCTTAGATGATTACTAGACCTAAATGCAAAAAGAAACATAGTCCACACTTGGAGACTCTTCCTTTTTGTTTGTATCATAGATTTCATGATCACTCTACTAATGAATGTCAAGATTTACATTATAAGATTAGGCAGCTAAGTGATAGTAAAGTTATTTATTTATCATCTGGCAATGAGTTGTATTTTAATCCTACTTTCTCTAAATAACATTTATGTTCCTATTATGGAAGTCCACATTATGTAAACAATGTTAGCCTAAACTTTGGGGGCTCATTGTCTTGCATAGTATTGTCAATGATATAATAGGTCCCCTTTCATCCTTGTTCCCACGCTTGGGGGGAAAGGATGGCATCTCCTTCTTTTCTATCTTTTTGGGATTCACTTTTCCCTTGGTTAAGCAGTATCTATCTATTATGTGATATCCAATCATACATAAACATTTTGGTTTTCATTGAGGATCTATGTCCTTGATCACAACCTATTTCTTTGTTAGAAATTGGGTTTCCATGGTTGATAAATCTCTCACCTTGGAAACTGAATACTGTGCTATCCCTCACAAGGGTTACTTTTTCACTTCTTGCATGATATCTCTTTGCATTCGTCCCTCTCATGGCCTCATAGGAGCTGTGACCTTCTCTGTTTGGACTGGGTGTTGTCTATGGATATTTTCTTGATGTTGAAGAAGGCTTTATCCTTGATCTTTTCTTTCCTTAACATGTCAAAATAGTATGTACTTTGCCTTATTAAGGAGGGGGCATATAAATAGCCTCCCTCGTTCTATATTATGCATTTTTGTTTTAACATTTATTTTTACAACATGCTAAATCCTCAGAAGGTAACACACATAAGTTGCTAAATCCTAAAGAGATACGCATTCAATTATAATTAAAAATGCTAAATACTTGGAAGGTAACGCACATAAGTTGCTAAATCCTTAAGTGATACGCATTGTACAAATGTATTCCATGATGATATAAGAATATGGATCCATGGGTACTTCATAAAAGCCATTAGAAGATGTACTACATACATGCACAAAGCCACTAGAAGGTGCACAACTTTATGGGGTGACTATCAAGTTATTGCTTGGTGGGCCATCCTATCCTTTTTGTGGTTCACAGTGAGATACACACATCTTACTGGGTGAGATAACCACTCCTCTCTCTCTCTCTTTCTCTTTGACCAGTGATGTCTCTCTTATCATGATATTAGGGTTGATAAAGACTTAAGTCCCTTGGGGGCTTGAGGATTTCTTTGTCCCTTTTGATTCCAAAAAGATTGTCCTTTCTCTATGTTCTCCTTTACCAAGAGTTTGTGTTGATCTCATACTCTTGCTAAAGTGGGGGCTAAATGTATAGTCGGAAAGTGGAAGCACTTCCATGGTAGACTGGTTTAGCCTTCCGAGTAAGTGGTTTGGGGTCATATCAAGCACCTTGAATGGGTTCTTGATCTAGACCTTGCTTTCCCCCTGTTCTGCCCCACTTTCCACTTCTTTCCAACTTGATTTTTGCATCCTGGACTGCAGATCTGAGATCTTTGACCTCAGGGTCAAGGTTGACCTTTTGGGTCTATGTCAACCTCAACCTTGACCTAGGTCAAGGTCAACCTTGATCTTGACCCAGGGTTCAAACTTCAAGGTCTTCCAGTTTCTGGATGTCAGTCTTGGAAAAAGTTGTTTCCCGCTTCCAGGTCGGCTGTTTCAGGCTCTGAAGTGTCGATTCCTAAATTATATTTAACATGGGTCCTCTCCTAGGGGTAAAGGCTTTAATGGGAATTTAATTCTCCTATGTCGGCCTCCTTAGAAGATTGTTCCCTAGTTTCATATAAAAGGGAGCCTTTCTCCCCTCATTTTCTCTAGGTCCTCTATTGAAGTCTTCTAAGCATCATTAAGAAATTGAAGAGCATTATCAGTGAAGTCCAAGCAAGCTAAGGAGAAATATTTCAAGCAAGCATTCATCCATTCTAAAGCATTCAAGAATCCATTTTCATGAAGGAGATCCATTGGAGGCCATTGAAGGATTCAAGCTATATAGTGCCCTTTAGGTGATCTCTCCATCCACCTTCCTCCAAGCCTCTTCCAAATCAAGAACCCATTCAAGACTTGGAGTTGGATATCTACAAGAAATTGATTGAAAATATCCTACATCCTACATTCTAGATCCATTGGTGTATACATACTTGTGGATTGAAGGATTTGAATTCTCCACAAGGACTTTTACAATCAAGGTGAATTTATGCATTTACTTTGTTTACTTCTACAATTTCAATTACATATATTTGAGGTTAATTCCAAAACTAGGGTTTGACCAATAAAACCCCTCCCCCCTAACAAACAATCCTCTTTTTATTGTAGGTACAGGTTCAGAACAACAGATTTGAGACCAGATCTGGGTACCCTTTTTGGCTTTCTTTGAGAGGGCACGAACAGATTCTGTGTCAGACCTGTGCAGGTTAGGGTCGACATTATTGGGTCAGGGTTGACATTTGTGGGTCAAGGTTGACCTTTTTCATAAGACGGTGTCAGATCAAAAAACAATTTCTGGGTTTTTTTCACATCTACATTTCCTTTCCGGATCATACTTCAATTTTTCCAAAAATAGAGTACAGTCCTCAGAAAACAACATTCTTTGATCTGTAATATTTCAAGGTTAGTGCATTTCTCCTATCCATTTCAATTCAAATCCTTAATCATTCTAAATCTATCATACATTTATTCCTTTCCATAAAATGGGGAATTTAAGACTTTCCTCTTTGCTCTCATTTCCAAATGATTGATTCATTTGTGCATTGATCAATTTGGATCTTTCCTTTGTGCATCTTGGGATGGAAGAGGAATATCTTATCTTTCCCCCATAAATTTCATATGTTACATGTTCTTATGTTACATTTTGGTGACCCCTATTTTATATGTTACATTAATATTCTGTTAAATTTTTAATTCATTTAATGAATCACACCATCTGATGTCAAAGAAAATCAAAAAGACCCATGTGATTTTTATTGTCTTTAATCATTGTTTGTTCAATGAATATATTTATTTTCCACTTTGAAAATATGGATCCCACACCATGCGTCTTCTTCAAGGAATATTAAAATCGATGTTTGTTTCTTCATAACTTTTTTTTTTATTCTCATCCATCAACCTTTTACCCTTATTTCTTTGTGAACATTAATATTTAAGTCGTAATGATTTAAATATTTATCCTTTTGTGCTCAATTTTAAAATGCCAAATTAAACGTCATGGTGCCCGGCTTCGTCTCTGAAACACTAAATTTTTTAAATCATAACGAGATTTAAGTATTGATCCTTTGGGAGTTAACTCAGAATCTCTAGGTATCACATGATTAGAATAAATATGATTCACAATATTCACTGAATTTTCTATCTCTGCCTCAATGAGATCCATAGATACTGAAAACCATAAAAGTTTTCTAGAAGTTACAATCTCTAAAATGGAAGTGAGTAAACTTTCATATGCCTCTGCAATCATACCCAATAGTTGTTGCAGCTACTTTTTTATTATAATCCTTCTTTTGCATATTGTTGTGATTTGACCTCCCTTTCAATGGAAGCTAAGCTAAATAAAAATTGTACATGTAAACCTGCTTCATATTTAATCGCCCTTCACCTATCATGGTACTTTGAATTTTGTAAAAAATTGAAGTCCCAACAACATACATCAAACTCCCAATGGAACTATCATAAGGACCAAAAAGACCAAACAACTCCTAATTGAAGGTTCATGGTTGTTAGTGATCACCAAATCAATGAAGGTAGGTGCATCGTATCCATATACTTCCATAGATATTCTCATGTCAATGAAATGTGGTATGTGGTTTTATAATAATTTTCTACAAGGTTCTCTAGTGCTCTAAGCTTAGTATAAATCTAAATAAATAGGCACACTTAGTTAATTTAAAACTTGACCCTCAACAACACTTTGTGATTCTTCTATTTTGATAATAACTCAAGTTTTGAAAATTGACCTCTTCACTATTCCTTTGCTATGGTATTCAAATATTTGAAAAGTACCTTGTTAGAGATAAAAAAAATTGTGTTGGGGAGGGATGAAAAGTCCATGTAGAACTACTAGTATTGTTAAAGAGGTAAGGAAAGAGAAATCACAAAGGATGTCACCATTTGTGGAAACCCTCCAATGGTTTCCACACAGACCTACAAAAGTATAATAAAAATGTCTTAATTCTACTGTGAACAATTGGTAGGAGTTTACTTGTGAAGCTTTAAAGGGAATTATCCTTGATATATATGCATTTTATATTTCAAAACTCTACTTTTATCCTTGCTTCAAGGCTGACTAAATGTATCACTGAAAATGCTACCTTGGGCACTAATTTATTATTACCACTTTTATGCTTCATGCACATCACTAATCTATTTTCCCTTTTCCCAAGTGTTAAGCAAATTTTTAGGTGGATAAGCCATTTCAAAATGGTTCCTAAATGCTTGTCTTTTTTCATTATGATGAAGTTTCATAATGCATTTTCCATCTTTTTATGGTAGAGCTATTTGGTGGCAAAGACACTTCCTAAAGGTGCCACCTTTTGGCTTATTTAATTATCAATTCCTATATTTCAATCACTTAATTTTTTGCCACTTCGTTACCATGGTTTCATGAGTTATTTTCCACTTCTAATGATGGGTGGGCAGAACTTTATGTTGACACTATGACCTTATCTTATGACCAAAAAAGAACATTACATGATGGAATGATTCATTATCTTTCTGCCACCATGGGTGTGGGTTTACTTTGATTTTACACTCAATTTAGATACCACCTTTTAATACTTAAACCCTCCTTAGGGACATTTTTCACTAGCATTTCCATTTCCTCTAGGTGCCAATTTTGACAACTTAATTAGTTCACCTTGTTTTTATGGGGATACTTATTGCTTTTTCCATTTTAAAGACATTGATAATGTTTTCAAGTCACATGACACTTTGAATAAACATGGTGAAACTTTGAGAGGGTACTTCCACTTCAAAATGGGGCCTTAAGGACTAATTATCATTTATTTCTAACTTAGTGTGATTCTTTAATGGCTTGTCCACCATTAGTAGCACCTCTTTTAATTTACATTCTCCTCTTCAACACTAGGTGCACTTTATTCGTCACTTTTCCCCCTTTCATATTGCTTAGGTAGGATTTTGAGTTTCTTTAAAACTTGTCTTTACATTTTATCTTGTGCTAACATTATGTTGGCTTTCCACCTAGATAACGTATTATAGCCTTTTTCTTAGCCATTTGGAAATCTTGTTTTTAGATCTAAGTCTTTAGCATTATGGTTTTCTTCTTTCTATTTTAGTGCTACCATCAATCAGGGACTTGTCCATTTTCAATACTTTTAGCACCTTTGAAACATAATGGCGCATGTAGGATCTAATATATCTAATCTTCCCTTATTTGGTGATCATTGTTGATGATGCTCTGAGAAACATAATTGATACATGTCCCTTAAACATTCATTATCATATGGGCTTCGTATTGTCCATCCACTATATTTAACATTTCCATTTACTCATTATTTCATATTCCTTGTTGAATATTGACTTATCATGATTTTGGCATGCTCTTCCTCTCTTTCACTATTCTTATTTTTTTCTAGCAAGAATATCTAGTCTTTTAAAGATAATATCCTCTCTTGTATTTCCAATGATGTTTTTTTTGTGCACAAGTACCAAGTTTCCCTTAAATAAACTATGGAACATTTTGGGGGTCTTTTTATGATTTGATGTAATAAGGCCATGATAAGGCCATTTTGGGGGTCTTTTGATGATTTGATATAATAAGGCCATGATAAGGTCGACATTGGTTAAAGAACCAAAAATTTCCTAAAATGTGTGAAAATGATGTAATTAATGATTTAAAGCCATTTTTGGAATGTAGGCATTGCACTAGGTGAGTTTGAAGTTGTCTTGTTGGAGGAAGCAAGAAATTGCAAAAAATTTACAAAAGTTGCATTAGCAACTTTTAGTGCAATTAGTGCAACTTTGTCAACAAATGGCTAACTAATCCAAAAAATAGTTAGAAAAGTCGAGGAATGATGTGAATGGTATAAATATTCCCCTTCCTAGTCAAGGCAACTGTTGGTGGTGGTTTTGAAAGTTGAAATCAACAAAGTTTTCTCTGTTTTCCTATTTTTTACACATTTTTGTTGTAAAATTTGTTTGGTACGAATCCTTATAGTACCATGATGGTATAAAACATACATTTTTAGAAATTTGAGAGATTTATATTTCTTTTTCAACTGGTTTGGGCTTGTTTCATTGAGTTTTGAAAAAATTTAGAGGCATTTTACAAGTGGGTCTAAAGCCCTCTTCAAGTAGGGTCTTTGCAAAAAAAATTTCATATCTCTTTAATTTACCATGGAAAACATGCATAAATGGGAAAATAGATAGTTTAAGGTGTCTTCTTTGAGATCCAGTTGGTTCACATGTGAAATATACAATGTGGAATAAATAATTTGATGCCCTAGGACTGATTTGAGGGCAAAATCACTATTTTTCTTTGACTGTGAGTGTAATTTGTAATGTTGGGATAAAATATGAGGAGTTTTGGTGTAAATAATGGTGGAAAGTCTTGTTTGGAGATGAATTTCAACTGATGGTGGTATTGGTTATATAGGAGAGTGAATATTTGAAAGAGGTCCTTTGTAAAAGAGGCCTAATTGGTGTTTCTAGTGAACAACTCATTCAAACTCTTTACAAATTGCCTAGTTTAAACCAGTGACAGTGCAAAACAAGAATATTTACAGAAAACCAAAAAAAAAATTCAAACTACCAAACCAATAGCACAAAAAGCAATAAAAACAACAAATCTAAACCATGCATGAGCTATAGTGTTGAATTCAATCCATTTTTAGTCTCCTGTTGCTCAATAACTAACTACATGCACACAAAACATCACTTCTTTTTATTCCTCCAAAATTAGAATCCATACAATGGGTGTCTAATCTTGGGGTTAGGTCTTAAAATTTCCTAAATATGGCAATCATGTATTTGGTTGCCTCTTAGGGCTGTTCTCCACCATTTCTGCAAACTTGGACAAAGTTGTCCAAGCAACTTTTAAAAGTTGCAAAAGTTGTTGTGCAACTTTTTTACATCTTTTTGCACTTTTTCACAACTCAAGGCTTTCATAGACATAAAACAACTCCTATAACTAATCCCAAATGATTGGGATTCTTCAACATGCAAGATTGTCTATTTTTGGACTTTTCCCTCTATGAGTAATCTAACTGTTACATTTCAAGTCTTTAAACACTCAAACTTATTTAATTGACTCCCTAGACTCTAAGACTTTGAATTTTGTCCATGTAGGACCTTGACATAAAATTAAATCCATTATTTTTCTCTAAGACTTAACCATTAGCCTTCTAGGCCTAATATTCCACCCTATGCACTCAACTCTTATTACATCACTCATGCGTTTATACATTAGGCTTATTACATTGCATTACAATTCACTTATTGATCTTTTAGATCATTTAATCTTCATGATCCAACCAAGTGACCCCTTTGCATGTCTTTGTCAAGGTGCCCTGCACCACGTTTGGTTCACCCGAAAGATGACTGAGAAGATGCATAAGAAATTTTAATTTTTTATTTCTTAATTTTTTAAATATGGTGTATATACACACATACATGTGTATATATTTACATATGTGTATATGTACACATATACACACATGTGTGTATATATACATACATGTGTACACAAATACACAACTCTAAATTTATTTTGTCATGTTTAACTCTATATGACACTTCTTAATACAAATTTGAGAGAAATTTGGCACTAAAAGGATGTATAAATGGAACTCACGCATATTTAGTGAAATATTTTCTCTCTCTTTCAATAGAAGTACTACGAGTTTCAACTTCACAATTTATTAGATAGGGAGATCAAATACTCTTGTTTTGGGAGATCCAATATTCCTTTTGTATTCATACTAATGGTTAAAGCATTAGGAAAATTCATTTTAGCCAAGGGGAGAATAACTAGAAATGAATGTAAATTATATGCAATGTGAAATCTATTATCCATTAAAAAATTTGTATAATATGAATTTTTTTATTGGACAAGTCATCTGTTAACAAAGCTAAGCCTATTCAAAATGGTCCTCTTAAATTATTTTTTATCATTTGGTTTCGTATGACATTTTTACTTCTGTTATACTAAGTTGCTAGTTCAGGTTTGGATTTGGGTTTTGAGTTTGCTAGTGTGAAATTTTTTAACCCAGGTTTGGTATAGCTAGGTGTTAGTACTCTCAAATTTTTGAGAAATTTTGAGTGACTAAGTAAAAATTTCTCTAAGGCGCAAAGTTACTGCCCCTAAAAACTTGCGGAGAAGGCTTGCTTTGAATGCATGCAAAAAGAGGCCTGATGTTTTTTAGGAGAAACCACTTGGGGGACATGTTCCTCACTTATTATTAAGAAGATATAAAAGGTCCCATCTCTCATTTTTTAGTTTTGATGTGTTTTGGAGATAGCCTTTTGGAGGTGTTTGCAAAAATCTGCACTTTGCACTTATTCAAAATTTCCAAAGTGACCCACTTCAGAGGATTACATATTGAGCCCAATTAATTTTCATCACATAAGGGTTGTTTTAGTATATTTTAGGCATTAATTTCAATCTCCATTCCCACTTTTAGACCCCTGTGAGCTCAGTTGATAATTTTTCCAAAGCCATTCCGTTGGCATTTTATTCAGTTTCTCTGAGTGTCAAGTGCAGAATTGTAGAATGACCTACTTTGGGGTCTTACAATTTGTACGCAGTTGAATGTCATGGAGAATTGAATGCTCCCCTATATTTTAATCATGAAAAAGTTCCCCCATGAATATTTTCAGACTTGTGCCAATCCGTCTAGTTAGTTTTCACAGCCAATTCTAAAAGCAATTTATTCAGGTTTCCAGTATTGATAGAGTTGCGTTTTCAGGATAGTAATTTTCAGAGGTGCATAACTTGTGACCACTTGATGCCTATATCGGGCTAGTTTTTGATCCACACTCATAGAATTTTAATAAACCTATGTGCAAAATTTCAAAACCTCAAGAATCCATTTGGTATATTTACCAAATCAATATGAAGTGAAATGTTATTTGTTTTGAGTGTGCATTTGCAGAACAAGTGGAAGATAGGCAAGTTTGAGCATTAATAACTTACAAATATGAGGGTATCTAGTATTCTCATCTGGCGCACGTGGTCTTTGCATCTCAATTTTAAAATTGGTTTAGTGGTAGCCTCCCAGAGAGTCATTTGATATTTTTATCAGGGGTGTTTTAGGTTGGGTTTCAGAATGGTTCCCATGTATTAGTTGCAGAGTAATTGGAAGGAGAAATTTTGATGATGGATATTTTCCACCTCATGGGGAGTCATGTAAAGTTTCTTTCTGAATTAAATATGTATATGCCAAGCATCATATCTACTAAGTGTCGAGGTCCCTTGATGTGATTCAGTTAGTTTTTAAGGGAAATTCTTAAGGCAGATTACACATTTTGAGCACTTTGTAGAAATGGTTAAAGTTTGGGTTTTAATGGTCAAATGTGCTAACGAAGAGCTTTGGGACGAGTTTGGACATCCATCAAAGTTTGAAAATATGGGGCATGGATGTAGCGATATGACTATTTGACAGAAATCCGTCAATAAAGTGTGAGTGCAAAGAGTATGGATTCAGTGAATGGCATGTCTGCAAGAGTCGCATATGGAATTTTTGAATTGGCATCATGAAGCTTTCAAGAAAATGTAGTTTTTGGGTGTAAATTTAGCTTTTGTGGCTCTGTTTTCATACATGATGCCCATAAATTCATAGGAGAGTGTTGCAAGGTGCATTAAAAATGTGGATGGGCCGATAAACGAAGGGCCTCCATATCTTGTAAGCAATATAAAATGCAGAGGTAAAGACCAAGCATGACCAATAATTCCTCGCTGCCTGTGCACCAATCTAGATGAATGGCCTTCAAAACTTTCAAGCAAATGTCAAATTCTACAACCATATAAAACATGGAAGCCTGTGCATTTTGAAACCAAAGATTGCTATGCAGGATGGAGTAAAAGGAGGTCAGCGTGTGAAAAGGAAGATGTTGCATGTTTTAGTAAATGGATGCACATACAAGAATGTGAACTGATAAACAAGAAGGTATGCAATAATATATGGGAGGAGAGCATGCAACATATGGTAAAAGGAGACACCTGCGTGGTGAATGTTGAGGGAGTGAAAACTTTAAAACCTTCAAACAAATGCATTTGGTAGGTGAGTGGAGAAGATGGAGTCCTACACAATTTTAAAGGAGGGTGCTTGCAATGTGGAAGCATAGACAAGGCATGTTCACTATTTGAGGGTCTACGCAATTCCAAACATGGAGACCTACGCAGGAGACTATGTTTTTAAAAAAACATGCAAATGTCATTGGCAGGTGTAAGCCAAGGAAGATCTAGCGCAGGTAGAAGCAATAAACATAATTGGCATGTTAAATAATTTAAAAGAGACACTGCGCAAATGCAAGAAACATGGTGTCTGCGTTATGTAAACTCAGAGGAGTCTGTGCTAAAGGAAAAGAGGATGAAACGCATAAAATGTTGCAAAGAAGGCAGCAGAATTTGAAGGAAGATGATGTGTGGGTGTTCTGCAGAGGCTTACACAATGAAAGGTAGAAAAGATTTTAAAATCCAAAACAAGCTTGCGCAAGTGTTAAAGGAGGACAACCCGTGGTTATTTTAAAAGTTTCAAAGCATTAAAATAGAAAAGCAAATGCATATTGGTAGTTTTTAAGGCAAGAGGAAGCTGCTTGGGGTGTAAATTGAAAGGGCTTGTGCATGAAATACTAAAGTGCCTAAGAAAGGCATGAAGAAAGGAATAGGTTGCACTAAGGATGGAGCAGACCCTACGTAGTGAAGCAAATGTTGATTGCCATGTATAAAACCAAGACCAAATCCCTATGCTAAGCTGGACAGCACAAAGAGCCTGCCCAATGCAATGTTGGAGGGCTACGTGGAGTCTCCAAATAACCTACGCAATATGGTAGACCCTGTGTTGAAAAGTGAAGAGGAATGTTGTGAAAGGAATGGAGGAGGCTTGCATAGTATTAAAGGGCGAGGGTATGGTAGAAAACATTGTTAAAAACTTCCAATCCAATGCAAATGGAAAGTGTAAACCATTGAAAGTCTGTGCAGTTAAAAAGACTTAAAAAATGCAAGATACATATATCCCACATTGCTTGTGGATGGGGTTTCATGGTGTTTTTATATACCAACACATAGATAGTAGTTTAAATAAGATCCAAGAGGCCCAGTGGCAGGCCCTTTGGCTAGTGGTATGCATGAGGTGGTGTTCCCTAAATTTTGGGTGCCAAAATAGATAAGGCTTTAAAAACTCAAAAAACTTAGTCCCACATTCACCAGAAAGTGGAGAATCTTAAGGTTTATAACCTAAAGCACATGAATAGTAGTTTGAAGAATGAGTATGAGGATCTCCATTCCTATGCATAGGTGGTGCCTTGGGAAGCATTCCCACTCCAATGAAAACAAATTTTGTAGGTGAGGTGGTGTGCAGGTGATGATAACATGGCAGTGGATGGACAGGTGGAAGCTTGTCACTCACTCATGATGAAGAAGAAGAATCAGAGGAAATTATTGCATAGTCACGGAGTAGGAAAGTAGTTAGTCACACAATCACAAAGCAAGTAGTCAGTCAAGGATTTAATCGGTGAGTGTGTGAGGGTGGTTATTCACACAGTCACAGTGGTTAGGAGGAGATAGTAGTTAGTGTTGCAAGTGTGCGACATAACCACTAGTGGTTAGTCATGCAGTCACAATGGTTAGAGGGTGTTGGCAGTTAATGTCATGAGTGCATGAAATAACCTCTAGTGGTTAGTCATGTAGTCATGGAGGTTAAGCAGAGTAAATCATAATATGACAAGTGGCATAATCTAGTGGCCTGTGCAGACATGAGAGTAAAAATGTAAAATAAATGTTCAGGGGAGAAGAATAAAATTACAGAATGATAAAGCAATTAAATTTACACAAAACGTTAGGATTTAATCCTTAAATATGCAAAGAGTGTATGAATTGAAAATATGCTTATTTTAAAAGATGATTGTGTAATTCACAGGGGATTTTAAACAAGTTTCAAATGCATAAATCAGATAGAAGGTTGTTCAAATGGCAATGGGGATATTTTAAAAACCAAATCACATTTTTAGTTTTGAAGGAGGCAGTTGAAGAAGAGATCATATTTTTAGTTTTTTTTGGGGGGAAAGGATAGGTGCATGTTGAAGAAAGAATCAGGAGTTTCCCGTTCCCTATATCTTCTATCTTCTCCATTGTACAGGGGTTCCAATTTTGGGGTTCCAATTCTGAAAGTTTTCTTTTCAAGTCTGTACACTTAGTTTGCTCTTAGTTGTAGGTTGCAGATGTAGCATGTTCTGATAATAAGTTTTCTTTTATGAACAATGGTAGACCAATTAGTGCAGGTTAAATATTGTTATTATAGATTTGTCTACATTTTTGTGCATTTAGACTATTTGAATTGAATGTATTCATGATCTTCAATTCATCTATGCAAATCTTTTCGTGGTTGTGTTGTTTCAGCATTGATCTCTTTCCATGAAAGGGCTAAGTTTCTTTGTTTAAACAACAATGGTCTCAAGTGACTATATTCAGACTTATACAAATTTGAATATTAAGGATATTGGAATTTGTCTACACATTTTTGTGTTTTTTGTGATGCATGTTCATGGGTCTCTTCTAAGGGAAGAGTTAAATTTTGAGAGCAAGTATTGTTGAGCTTGAATACAACAATTGGATTCATAAGTAGAACTTTGTGATGATATAAGTAGGTTTGTTGGTGCAAGGTAGTAACATACTGAAAGCTGGTTGGTTGAGATTTTGGTTCATATGGATTTTATCATGGATATATATTTGACTCTGTAAACCCAATGCAAGGCATTGATCTGTATGAGTGTAGAATTACTTTCAGAAACTTTTCAAATCATCAAATCCTTTTAGTTTCATGTTTACTTATACAAAGAAAAATTATCTAGTTCTCAAACATACTTAGTGCAGGTGGGAGTCTGCATTAGATTCATAGAGTTTTAATATCCATTACATATATGTTTGAGAACTATCCACAATTTTGTGTCTGCATAGTGTTGTGTAGCAAGAGGTTTATTGTATGTGTAGATTCATGTTATTAGGAAAACCATCCTGAGTGTGTGGAACTCAAAGTGAAGAAGGTCATAGGACCTTGCTAACGTTGGATTTTCTTGTCCTCAATCCATTGATGATGCAGACTTTTTGAATTAGGTGAAGATCCGTAGGTCTAATTCTCACTTTCTCTTTTAGGATTGGGGGTTGCAAGGAAAAGAACTAACAAAAGTGGTGACTCTACTGGGGATTCAAGTAAAGTTTCAATATAATGGTCAGTGAGTGTAGGAGAGTTGTTTCCTTGCTTTGTTGTGTTAGCCCCAGAATCTCATCGAGAGAAAGAGTCAAGGTCCTAGAGTCTAAAATTTATATCAGATCTATGTAAGGACAGCTAGGAAGTGATCTTATTACAGTAATTTTAAAAAAGATTTTGCAGTTTTGCTAGTTGGAGAAAACCCAGAAATAATATATATGTGTCAAATCAATTTTTCTGTTTGAAATTTTTTCTCTGTAAGGAGGTGGCGACTCTATGTGAAAAGAACCCGATGGAGCTATAAAGAAGGCTCTAGATCTGTCAAGTTTCCAATCAAAGAGAAATGAGTAGTAGCTTCAATTTTACTTCTAGGTAATCCTCATATTTTTGTGTGAAAGAAAAGTTCCTTATAAGGTGAATAAGTCACTAAAGAAAGGAAAATAGTTGTGAATCTTGTCATACTTCTTGGTTTAAATTTTAGTCATCAAAACGATAAGTTTGTTGTTGTTATGAGAAGTCATTGATTGCATATTTGGATAGAAGTTTTGTGACAGAATGAGATGTATTGCTAAGTGAATGATTCAATAGAGATTCCAAATTTAAGGGATCTGGATTTGTTTCATAGATCTATAAAAAATATGATAGATCTTGAAGAAATTGATAGGGAAAATGCATTGTTAAGAAAAATTCTCCAAAAGGAAGCCATGTTGTTTTTAAGAATGCTGATAGGAGAAAGGAAGGAAGAATCAATGTATTTTTTTTATAAAAGGTTTTGTAATACCTTTGATAAGATTATAGTGGATGTTGAATTTGAAGGATCAAAATGTATTGATTTGTTTCTAGAGCTTTGTGTACTAGAATCACCCCATTGTTTTGCATCCTTAGAGAAGAAGGCACTAAGCGTGCTAGAAAATGGATAGATTCGATTGAAAAATCTAAATCTAGTTATGTAAATGATGTTGAATCTGATTATGCTAGTGATTTTGAATCTAATTATGTTGATGATAATGATTATGATGCTGACAATGAAGTCAATGAACAGAAAGATGATGAAGATGAATTTATAGTTGGAAATGTTTCCATTCAGCCTATAGATTTTTCTTCTTCTCAGCATAATGATGATGCAATTTTCTTGTCTCTGTTTAAAGAGAAGTTGTATGAATAGCAAGAGGATTATTATGATACAGACGTAATTTGTTGTGATGATTCTTTTGCATGAAGTAATATGATTCAAGAAGTTGCAGTCCTTGTTTCCAATGAGGAAAATATTTGCAGCATCAAGCAAGAGACCAAAGAAGGTGAAAATGAGGTCCAATACCCACTAAGAAATGAGAAAATTTTAGAACTCTTAGCTGCTGATTTTCAAAGGTATGCATCTAAAATAGACTCTACTTTGTAGTACCCAGTTGATATATGTTTTGATAAGGATGATATGCTAATGGGTGTGAAGTATGATACATATGTTGACTTCTCTTTTCCTACCTTTGAGTCAAATAATGCACAAGATAAAAATGCATATGATTATGAGGAATTTGATAATGTCAAATATGATAAATATGATGACTCATATGTTGGTATGGATTCAAATTTTGATGAACTTATTGTGAAGGGCTCTTATGTAGACCTTAATGCTGAAGAGAGTGATAAATCTAAATGTATGTTCCCAAATTTGAAAATGATAAATGAGTCATTGTTTGACAATACATTCACATGTTTGGAAGATCGTGATAGAGGTTGTGATCAGAAGTTGTTTCCAATTTTATGCAACCAAGTTTTTATTTGGATGTGTTTCATTCTAGTTTGCAAGTTGCTGTTATAAATGAGATTCATTTTTTGGTGCAAACTAGTATGTAGAATATATCTAATGTTTCCATCAAAGAAAATGGGTTGGATTTTTTCTCTTTTCATCCTGTTGGTAGTAGTGAAGGGTGTGACAATTTGGCGTCACACAAGGATCAACATTCTCAGTAGTGTGATAACTTTATGTTGCCAGTTGGCGGTGAGGATGCTGATATCATTTTGTATGATCTACTGAAAACATATGGCAGGATGATTGATCAGTCAGTTGGAAATAGTGGTCAGCACTGTCAATACCTTGGTGTTTTTTAGGCACCTAATAACAATGAGAATGTTAATTTTTGGTTATATGATATGCTAATAAAAAATTATAGCATGATTGATCACACATATGACAGTGGTGATTTTAGTTTACCTTGGTACATGGAAATGAAAATCAGATATTTGAAAGAGGTAAATGTTGATTTCAGTTTTATGGATTTGGGCCATTTGTGAATAATTTGTATATTTGTATAGTTTCTTTGTTTTCAGTTGTGTGGTGTTTGGTTTTCAATAAGGAGCCCAGTTTTGAAGTCAAGAGAGAAGAAAAGCCCAATTTATTTTGAATGGTCTACAATACCAAGAGATTATAGATCCTTTACATGTCCACATGGGGCACACATTCTTAGATAGAGCCATAGTTAGTACTCTCAAATTTTAGAGAAATTTGGAGTGACTAAGTAACAATTTCTCTAAGGCACAAAGTTACTGCCCCTAAAAACTTGCGGAGAAGGCTTACTTTGAATGCATGCAAAAAGAGGTCTGATGATTTTTAGGAGAAACCACTTGGGGGACATCTTCCTCACTTATTATTCAATAGATATAATAGGTTGCAGCTCTCAATTTTTCAATTTTGATATGTTTTGGAGATAGCCTTTTTGAGGTGTTTGCACAAATTTGCACTTTGCACTTATTCAAAATTTCCTAAGTGACCCACTTTAGAGGATTACATCTTGAGCCCGGTTAATTTTCATAACATAAGGGTTGTTGCAGTATATTATAGGAATTAATTTGAACCTCCATGCCCATTTTTAGACCCCTATGAGCTCAGTTAATAAGTTTTCCAAAGCTATTTTGTTGGCATTTTATTCAGTTTCTAAAAGTGTCAAGTGCAGAATTGCAGAATGACCTACTATGGGGTCTTACAATTTGTACCCGATTGAATGTCATATAGAATTCAATGCTCCCCTATATTTTAATCATGACAAAGTTCCCCCATGAATATTTTCAGACTTGTGCCAATCTGTCTGGTTAGTTTTCTCAGCCAATTCTAAAAGCAATTTATTCAGGTTTCCAGTATTGGAAGAGTTGCATTTTTAGGATAGTCATTTTCAGAGGTGCATAACTTGTGACCAGTTGATGTCTATATCAGGCTAGTTTCTGATCTACACTTAGAGCATTTAATGAAATTGTGTGCAAAATTTCAAAACCTCAGGAGTCCATTTGGTATTTTTACCAAATCAATATGAAGTGAAATGTTATTTGTTTTGAGTGTGCATCTGCAGAACAAGTGGAAGATATGTAAGTTTGAGCATTAATAACTTACAAATCTGAGGTTATCTAGTATTCTCTTCTGGCGCACGTGCTCTCTGCATCACAATTTTCAAATTGCTTTAGTGGTAGCCTCCTAGAGGCTCATTTGATATTTTTATCAAGGGTGTTTTAGGTTGGTTTTCAGAATGGTTACCATTTATTAGTTGCAGAGTAATTGGAAGGAGAAATTTTGATGATGGATATTTTCCACCTCGTGGGGAGTCATGTAAAGTTGTTTTATGAAGTAAATATATATATGTCAGGCATCATATCTACTAAGTGTTGAGGTCCCTTGATGTGATTCAGTTAGTTTTTAAGGGCAATTCTGAAGGCGGATTACTCATTTTGAGCACTTTGTAGAAATGGTTAAAGTTTGGGTTTTAATGGTCAAATGTGCTAAAGCAGACCTTTGGGACAAGTTTGGACACCCGTGAAAGTTGGAAAATATGGGGCATGGTTGTAGGCATATGACTATTTGATGGAAATCCCTCAATGAAGTATGAGTGCAAAGAGTGTGGATTCAGTGAATGACATGTCTGCAGGAGTTGCATATGGATTTTTTGAATTGACATCATGAAGCTTTCAAGAAAATGCAGTCTGTGGGTGTAAAGATAGCTTTTGTGGCTCTATTTTCATACATGATGCCCATGAATTCAAAGGAGAGTGTTGCAAGGTGCATGAAAAATATGGATGGGCCGATAGATGAAGGGCCTCCATATCTTGTAAGAAATGTAAAATTTGGAGGTAAAGACCAAGCATGACCAAGCATTCCTCCCTGTCTATGCACCAATATAAATGAATGGCCTTTGAAAATTTCAAGCAAATGTCAAATTCTACAACCATATAAAACATGGAAGCCTAGGCATTTTGAAATCAAGGATTGCTACGCAGGATGGAGACAAACGAGGTCAGCATGTGAAAAGGAAGATGTTGTATGTTTTAGTGAATGGAAGCAAAGACAAGCATGTGAACTAATAAAAAAGAAGTTGTGCAGTAATATATGGGAGGAGAGCATGAATCATATGGTAAAAGGAGACACCTACGCAGTGAATGTTGAGGGAGTGAAGACTTTAAAACCTTCAAACAAATGCATTTGGCAAGTAAGTGAAGAATATGGAGTCCTACGCAATTTGAAAGGAGGTTACTCGCAATGTGGAAGCATAGACAAGGCATGTTCACTATTTGAGGGTCTGCACAATTCCAAACATGGAGACCTGCATAGGAGACTATGTTTTTCTAAAAACATGCAAATCTCATTAGCATGTGTAATCCAAGGAAGATCCAATGTAGGTGAAGCAGTAAACACAATTAGCATGTTAAATAATTTAAAAGATACCCTACGCAAATGCAATAAATATGGTGTCTGTGCTATGTAAACTCAGAGGAGTCTGCGCTAAAAGCAAAGAGCATGTCATGCATAAAATGTTGCAAAGAAGGCAACAGAATTTGAAGGAAGATGATGCATGGGAGTTCTGTAGAGGCTTACGCAATGAAAGATAGAAAATGTTTTAAAAGTTAAAACAAGCTTGTGCAAGTGTTAAAGGAGCATAGGCTATGCTTATTTTAAAAGTTTCAAAGCATTAAAACTGACAAGAAAATGCATATTTGGTAGGTGTTAAGACAAGAGGAAGCTTCTTGGTGTGTAAATTGAAAGGGCCTACACATGAAATAGTAAAGTGCCTGCGCAAGGCATGAAGCAAGGAATTATTGGCAAGTTGACTCCCAGGGAGTATATGGCTTATTTTTTATTGTCATTATGGCAACAAAGTCATATGAAGTTTTGACAGTAAACTATCAAGTGAAAATTGACTAAGTGTAGAAGACATAACAGAACAGTGACTTGCAGTCGATCAGGGCATCAGCACACACGCGTACGATCACTTCAGGATATGTGCATTCAGACTTAAGCTCTATGGTATGTTTTTATTCTTATCCTATACACGCATGGTTCAGAATGGTAGTATGGACAAGTTATAGAAAGAAAAAGTACACTAGCAGTTCAAAATACAGAGTATGAAGCTGACTTCATGATTTTGATTAGTGTGTAATCTTTTGTTATGTAAAGGCTAAGCGCCTATTGTAATAAGTTTTTAATCATGTATTAAATATTTTTGTAAACATGCTTAAGCCAATTTGTTTGGAAGCATTGTGAATGTTGTTTTTGGGCTGACTGCGGTCTTGTTTATAGTCACGTCTATTCAGGCATAAACATATATATATGCAATGTAAAGATATATTGGAAGTGTCAAAAAATAAGTAGAGCAGAGAAAGGTAAATATGTTAGCATGAGATAGATCCCCTAAAGAAGATATGAGTATAAGTGCATAACTGGAATTGATCGGACATCTGTGTCATATACAACAGTTCACTTTTGGATATAGTGCATATCTATTCTCTGGAGGTTGTAGCCTTCTTTCTCATTGAGCAGTGAGCTCTTGGATAGTGGGTCCTCACCCCTAATAGGGTTGTTTGTAAAAGACTCCTAACAGGGTCATGCCTTTAACTAGGTCATTGTACTTGCATTGTAAAGACTACTCCTAACAGGGCAAAGAAATTTTAACAGGTTCATTATACTAGTGCAATATTTATGGGTACTAATTCCCACCGGGATCTTCCTCTAATCAAGGTTTCCCCGTAATCATATTATGTGTTATGTGATCTTGTATTAAGATTCAAGTGATATATAATTGTTTTATGTTTAAAGTTGCTGAAATTGAATAAATATATAAACACTGATTCACCCCCCCC
>MU227491.1:2954197-2968152 GCA_018584345.1 Thuja plicata
TATATATATATATATATATATATATATAAACATATGTTTATCTAATGGTCATGAGAATTTATGTTATTCATTTATGAAGAAGTGGAAGCCCACATAAAATGCCTTTTTGAATTACTTAAATGGTCACCAAGAGTGGAGAAGGTTAAATATTATTTATATAACCTATGATTGAGATAGAAAACTATTTTCAATGTTTATTGCATTTGGATGACGAGTATAACTGGTGCAGGAGCACCTATGGGTCAATGAAGATCTGTTGACATCTTGTCATTTTTTGTGTTGATTTGTGGTTTTTTGTTATGAAAGGATGTAATAAGGTCCAAAATACCATTTCTAGTTGTTTCAAATCAATTTCAATCATTTTGTAAGGCTATGAAAGCCATTTAGTTCATAGTGACCCTTGAGATCCTGAATTGGTCAGCCTTGGTCAAAGCTTGAAAAAATGTCCAAAATAGGTAGAAATGATATAATTGGACTAATTTATTCCTTTTTGATATGTTCTGGGGTCATCTATCAAGTTTTAGGGTCATATTATCAAGTTGGATGGAAACGTTGTCAAACTGCAAAATGACAACTTTGCAAAAAATGTTGTAAAAGGCAGTTGGGAGGTTTTTGAGTAGTTTGGATTGGTTGTAACTGATCCATAAATTCTATGAAGGTTTATAAAACATGATTCTATTTGGAAGGAGATACACATGTATTGGAGGAAGGAGATCAATAAAATTTAAAGTGTTTACATATTTTACTATGATTTATGGGCGTTACAGTCTGATCCTTTACATTTTTCTCTGAGATAACTTCTTTGTTTCCATTGAAGACCTATTGGAAATGAAATTGTAATGAGTTACCTTTAATTTTATTTTAGTTTCAGTTGATTCCATTCATTTTTCATCAAGTTATGAATATTTTAGTAAAAAGTGTCAAAACCCTGATCTAGGGTAAACAGTGAGTGAAAGAAATGTCTATCTCTTATTGTAACCATTGAAATTACATGGAACTTGGTTGGATTAAAGTTATAAAAATGAAGACTTATATTCCAAAGTTTTAGGTGTCAAAGAAGACATTTTTTCAATAAATGATGATGCTCTACCACTGATTTATGTATGATAGTTTATCATAATAGTGAACAGGATATTTAAAATAGGTTATTGTTTTGTGATGGAGTTTTCTCATGCAAGGATATGTTGAGAATGTTGAAAGAGTGTTTTGGATTCCCTTTGATCCAAGGTTTGATAGAGTTATAATGCTTGTTCTCTTTTACTTATCACTGCATTGTTAAATAACAGTCCATATTAAGACAGCGTTTATATGTTTTGGTACCTTTTTAAATAGATAGTCTTCGATATCTTTACAAATCTAATTAATGGAGAAGTAATTGACATCTTCTAAATGTGTTAAAAGACCTAGTGACTCTTGATGACTATTTTTATGGTGAACAAGGTAGGTCTGTTGAGGGGGCCATTTAGTCCTATTTGTTGAAGGGCAGTCAGTTGTTTTTGAGTGTTTGTACTAAAACATCATATGCTAATCTTCTTATAGGATTGAGGAAATCTAAAAGAGTGTTTGGAAAACCTATTAGTGTGGAGATTTTCCCTGTGTTTAGGGATGGATGATCATTCTATTTGATGATGATACTAGTAGTCATCTAAGCCTGATTTTGTCTAAGATAGGATAGTTTGAGTTCTCTAAATTTTGGAAGATTGTGCAGGGTTTGCTAATGAAGTTTTTGAATGTTCTAACATGTTTCAAAGCTATTTGTGAATAATAGGGGTCTTATTTGTCACTTTTAATCCATGAAACAAGACGGAGGCTTGTCAAGGGGAGTGTGGAGTTGTGGAGTATAGCCTGTAGTAGAGTCCTAGTAGTACAGTCCAAATAGTCCAAAATGTACAGTCCTAGTGGTATAGCAGCGAGGGTTATTAAATCCTTTCTCAAAATATTCCAAAAAAAATCTTTAAAAAAATTAAAAATTTGGATACCCTTTTCCAATTTTGATAACATACCTCAAGATCATACCCAAGTGTTTTGGACCAACCTACTCAAATCTGCCACTGTCATAGAATTAGGAGAGCTAATTCGACCCATTTTACAAAGAAACTACTAATGTATCTTCACACCAGACCTTGAAACTTTGAAAAGTTTCATCAAATGACCCCAAACCATGGATTCCACAATCAATTTGGTTATAATACCTCTCTATATGCAAAATCCCTAATTTTCTCTTCAAAACCCCTAAAATCTAGGGCTTGGTCAATCTCTTACCTCTAATCACTGTAACCTTAAATTGGTGGATGATTCACCATCATTAGACCATAATAAAATGGATTATACCATAAAATAAACCCCTCCAATGGCTACATTCTCTACTGCAATAACCATGCACCATGCATGTAACCCTCCAACATTGTCAAACTTGACTTTCTAACCTCATTCACTTGCAAACTCCTTGTTTCTGCATTATTCGTGTTAGAAAGTAAAATAGAAAATGTGGATCCATCCCCAAGTTATAGTATGTACAAATAGGGGATGGATCTTACAAATTTATAGTGAAAGACAAAATCAAACTGTGAACTTCTACAGGACAGTCAGTATAAAATTGCAAAACTGAGTTGTATATATGCACACACGTGTATATACACATACATGCACACATGTGTGTGTGTATATATGCACACATGTGAAGGTATATATGCACACATGTGTATATACACACATGTATATATACACATATACACACATGTTTGGGATTTTTGAGTTGTTTAACTTGCTTGGATGATTCCACTGACTTATTGAGGGACATTGAAGATGTTTTCAATGGTGTAGAGTGGGTGGTTTTTATTATTGCATTAATTAAGTTAACATAATTTAAATCAATTATATTAAACATATGTCCTTTTATGCATAAACTAGTTGAGTTTACTTTTGACCTCTTCTCATAACAATAATAATAATTTAATAGTTTGTGTTTTACATGATTGCAAATTTTGAACATATCTAAATGGAATACACCAAGAAGTACCAAATGATGAATGCTCAATTACTATAATGGAAAAGTATTATAACTGTCCATTTATAGAAATTTATTTTCTATAGTCTTAATGATTTTTCTATAGTCCTAATGATTTTTCTTATTTCTTGTCTTTTATCCCTTTTTGATGTCCTGTCTGTGCTTGGTGACAGGATTTTGAACATTGTTGACAAAGCGTGTTTCTTTTTTTGATTATTTGATTGATCCTCTCACCTTTCCTTACTTTGTAAATTAAATTTTCCCAATCAATTTTTGTTGTGTTATTTATTAGGTTTCATGTTTTCAATATTGGGGTTCCGCATTGTTTATTGTTCTTGATAAATTAGGCCTTGAATTTTACTTTGCCCATGTCTGAGTTTGTGCCAATTATGGATTTCACCTTCTTTTGATGGTATATTTCACTCACTCTATGTAGAATACTATTTTTTTCAATTTTTTATTTCAGCTTGATATTTCATTTATTTTTCATACACACATATAAATGGACAGTTCTAAGACTACACATTTGCTTATATTGCGAGACTACACATGCTGATAAAAAAATGAGCTATCTAATTTAGGTTTACTGTTCATGATTGTAAATGGTATCTTCCATTAAGCCACTTAATATTCATAGGTGATGAACATGCAAATTTTCCTAAGCACTACTGGAAGCTTACCCTGCAACACATGTACTATTGTGAAAATCATCACAAGTCCATTTGTTGTCAGGTCTAGCTCCCAGTATTTCTTAAGGTTGAATGCATGTTTTTCACCTATGCATATACCTTCTCTGATCAATTCTTACATTTACTATGACCTTTTCAATACCTTAAACACCCCAAAACACCAACTTATTTCATAATACTACCCATGATCACATATACAATGACAACGACATACTATAAAACATTAGACTCCTCCCACCAAAGAAGGTATATGCACAGGTGATGAACATGTAGATTTTCCTGAGCACTACTGGGAGCTTACCCTACACCAAATGTACTATTGTGAAAATCATCACAAGTCCATTTGTTGCAGGGTCAAGTTCCCATTAATGCTTGGTCAAATTTACATATTTATCACCTATACCTTCTCTAATCAACTCTTATATGCATAGGTGAAGGTTGTATATGCATAGGTTTTACATGATTGTGTTTTACATAACACAATAATAATATTAGTTTGTGTTTTACATGATTGCATTCCCCAAATCATTACTGGAAAAATTTTGAACATATAGAAATGGAATACTTTGTGCTTGATATACATAAATGGAATACACCAAGAAGTACCAAATGATGAATTCTCAATTGTTGTAATGGCAAAGCATCAGAACCATCCATTTATAGAACTTTATTTTCTATAGTCTTAATGATTTTTCTATAGTCCTAATGATTTTGAACATCATTGACAAAGTGTGTTTCATGTTTTTGATTGGGGGGTTCAGCATTGTTTGTTGTTCTTGATAAATTAGGCCTTGAATTTGAATTTTCCCATGTCTGAGTTTGTGCCAATTGTGGAGTTCACCTTCTTTTGATGGTATATTTCATTCACTCTATGTGGAATACTATTTTGTTCAATTTTTTATTTCAGCTTGATATTTCATTCATTTTTCATATACATAGAGAAATGGACAGTTCTGAGACTACACATTTGCTGATATTGCGAGACTACACATGTTGATAAAAAAATGAGCTAACTAATTTAGGTTTACTGTTCATTATTGTAAACAATCAATATTTTTGATGGTACTCCTTGGTGTATTTCATTTAAAAATAATCATGTTTCTATGGCTATGATAAATGTCCCTTTGTGTTGAGAAAATTAGAGTTGAGAAAATGGTTGTTCAGTGTCTGTATCTACAGGTTACAAACAAATCATCCTTCTTCCACCAACATTCTAGTCAATGTATAAGTAATGATTCATTCCATTCAAGAAAGACCATGTCTGACAATATCAACCTAGAACAAAATAAGGAGGCAATTGTTATATTGTGGTCTAACTTTAAAATAAAAGGTGATGGAAAATGTTTTTGTCCCTGTAATATTTGCAAGGGCTTAAAGACTCAAAGATATCTATTCAAAAAAGTTGGGGAACATTGTAGGCAGCATGGTCACATTGAAGGGGGAAATGAATTTTGTCCATTGGTATGTATTTCAATATATTATTTTAACAATTTATATATATAAGAAATGAATTGATGATGACATCATGGTCATGGTTAATTTAAGGTCATCATTTTGATATAGGTCAACCACCCTGGGTTTCATTTTATGGACCATGACAATCCAGATAATGTGGATTTCCAAATGAGGGAACATGGAGGTGTGAATATCAAAGTAGAAGGTAATGATCCCATGGAAGAAGATCACAATGATCAAGATGATGGCACTGGCGCAATTGATGATAATGATGAAGATGACCTTGATGTACCAATACTTGAGAAGGCATGTGAGCCCCTATACGAAGGCTCCCAAACAACTCTTCTTGTCAATGTATTATTGTTGGTGAACTTGAAGGTTATGAATGGTTTATCCAACATAGCAATCACACGTATGTTAAGGTATGTCATATATGTCATCTTTTTCATCCTTTTTAGTCATAATTTCCTTATAGTTAACAAAGGTTCAATCATGTACCAATTAATATTCTTTATATTAACCAATTATATTTTTGGTTGTAGGTTGATAGGTGAGTGTTTTTTACCACCATCAAACATTCTACCTCGCTTGGACAAAGAATTATCTGTCATTATGAAAGATATTGGAATGGAGTATCAAACAATACAAGCATGTTTGAATGATTATATTATATATCATAAACAACATGAATTTGAAATAGAATTCCCTGATTGTCATATTAGTAGATATTGATCAGATCAAATAACAAAAAATGTGCCTCGCAAGGTTCTTCGGTATATTCCCATTATTCCACATCTGCAATGATTATTTAGGTGCACTATCTTGGCACAATTTATGAATTACCATGCATACAATAGAAGTAGAGATGACATTATGCAAATTCCTATGGATGGTTTGGAATTTAAGGAAATAGAGGAAACTTGGCCACACTTTAAAGAAGAACCTCATAATATCAGGCTTTCATTGGCAGTGGACGATGTCAATCCATTTGGAGAGATGAGATCTGTTTACTTGGTGTGGCCTATTTTTTTTATCAACAATAACATTTCTCCTTGGATGTCCATAAAGAGGGAGCACATAATGTTGGCAATGATTGTTCCAGGTATTTTTTCATTTAATAGTCATCCAAATTAATTTATTATAAATAATCCGTCAAAATGGTCATAATAATTATGTAATGTTTTTGTTCATTCAACTAGGTAAGTACAAAGTTAAAGATATGAATGTATATATTGAGCCCCTTATCGATGAGTTGATAGTGTTATGGAATGGGGTCACTATGTATGACATCTCTAGACCAATAGGACAAAGACAATTTCAATTCCATGCAATGCTTGTATGGACAATACATGATGCCCCTGGGCTAACACATTTTTGTGGTATGTTCCTTATTAACACCTCTTTTTTGATATGTTATAGTGCTAACACAAAATTAACATATTTAATCCAATTATACACTATCTAGTAGGTCTTCAGACAAATGGAAAATTTGCATGTCCAATTTGTGGTCCAAAGATGAAATCTCATCATTAAAAAGTTTATGAAAGCAGGTGTTCGATGAGTAAAGACACTTTCTCCACAGAAATCATAAGTACCAAATTACCAAAAAATATCTTTTCAATGGGAAAGAAGAGACTGCATCAAAGCCACAGAAAATGACATCTCACCTATGGAAGTTGGAATACAATAGAATAAATTGTTGAGGTAATGTCATTCCATATTATAGTTTTTTTTTTAATTTATATTTTGATATTATGTTTTATTTACTGATGATGTAATTGATGCTCGTGAAGGTCATCAAGGCATTAATGAACAACTTCCAAAAGGACTAAAAATCTATTCTACACAATTTAGTAGGTTGTCGTACGATAAGAAACTCCCAATCATGCATTTGTTTGATGTTATGCATATTGGAAAGAATGTAACATAGACATTATGGAAAATATTGGATGGAAGGCGTGACAAATATAAAACTGTCAAAATTTGTAGTGACATTGAGGAATCCAACCATGCAATGAAAAAACTCATTCAATCAAATAACAATGGAGACTAGATTGATATAAGTTCCCTTGGTTATTGTCGGAGCAGCAGAGAAATTCTATAAAAGAAGTCATACAAAATATACGATTTCCCATAGGATTTGTTGTGAACATAAATAATCTCACATCAAAGAAAAGTAAATTTGGGCCAGGGATGAAAACACATGATTAGCATACAATTATTAAGGTAATTCATGTTATTTTGTATTCACTGTAGATTTGTATACTTCATGTAGTTTTCATTGTATTATTTTATAAAATATTAAAAAAATTATTTTACAATTATTGTAGTACGTTCTACATCTATCTCTCCCACACCACTTCGACAACAATGTCAAACAAGTTATATATGATCTTGGAAAATACATGAGGTGGTTGTCATCAAAATAAATCAATAAAGAAGATATAAAATATTGGAAGAGAAAAATTCCTCATCTTATGTGTGAAATGCAAAAGTGTCTACCTTCAACTTTTTTCAATGCACAAGAACACTACCTCATACATCAAGTTGAGGATATTGAATTGTGTGGACCAGTACAAACTAGGCAAATGTGGATGGTTGAGAGGCACTTGAAATTTTTGAAGGGCTTGGTTCGATAGAGATCACATCCTAAGGTTTTTATGGTGGAGGGATATATTGTATACTGGAGCATGGTGTACATTAGTGAATATCTTCCTAAGTTTGCAGAAAAGATCCATGTAGATTGTATTTGGGATCCAACTCCATTAACAAATTTGAAGGGGAGTACTTGATGGGGAAAGGTAGATTGACGAAAGTGAGAGGTAATTATAAGATGTTATTGTAGTTAATTAATTCTTATAAATCTTCAATATAAGGTATTTGTAATTGGTCTATTATTTTTATACAGTTGGTCGAGAGTGGGATGCAATACATCTGTATATTGCGAACAATCTTGATTGGATGATGGTATGGATTGAAAAATGTCAAAAAAATGGTTGCTCATTAACATGGGAAGGTGTTTCTTCATTGGTTAGAGAAGCTCATCGTAATGGAGATTCTAATGTTACGCCAATGGTAATTGATCTAGCATATGGTTTAAGAGGTAGACAGGTATATAAAAAATTATTAAAGATCATGACCCATATGTTTCATATCAACTCATGATGCAAATAATTTTCACATGCTTGAAAAATTGCAGGTAAAGCACCACAAAGCTATATACTATCATGGCCACAAATTTTTCATAAAAAATTTGGATGACATTTATAAAACTTGTGATTCTGGGATAACTTCAGTCTTTGAGGTCACTAATATTTCATCTATAAATGACATACATCCTCAACAATCTAAAAAATGATACTATAGCATATTGGATGATATACTGGAGTGTGACTTTAACTCCTTCAAATTAGTTATATTCATTGTCAAATGGTACAAGCTATGACTGAATCAAAATGATCCTAATAGAATTTTTATTCAACATGATAATGGATTTACAATGATTAATACAAGGTCATTTGACTCAATTAGAGATTATCCCTATATTCTTCCAAGCCAATGTGAGCA
Source organism: Thuja plicata (assembly GCA_018584345.1). NCBI lineage: Eukaryota > Viridiplantae > Streptophyta > Pinopsida > Cupressales > Cupressaceae > Thuja > Thuja plicata. The sequence continues at coordinate 2,962,916 of MU227491.1, forward strand.
ATTTTTTTACTTAGAGGTTCCACATAAATCGGGTTGGTCATTTGTTGTTAGACATGATCAAAGAGGAAGGCCGGTAAAGTATAATGTGATGGACGAAGAAGATAATAAAGATGAAGAAGAAGAAGATGATGGTGGTGGTGGTGGTGATGATGATGATGATGATGACGATGATTTTGGTGGTGGTGGTGGTGGTGGTGGTGATGATGATGATGATGATGATGATGATGATGATGATGATGATGAATGACATGATTGAAATGTACAAGGTATGTGATTTAATTATTTATATATATTTATATTGATTAGTATATATATTTAATATTGATTTATTGATGTATTCAACTCTAATGGCATGGTATAATTAATTCATTGTGTTCAATTCTAATGATTACAACATATGTGATTTATGATTACCAATGTATTTCTTATGATGCTCAATTAATTGTTGTTGATTACATGTATATATTTTTTTATTTTCAACCTTTCTAGAAAAAGAAAATTGACTACACACATCCTCACTCCTTTTTTTACGATCTTACATTCCATATATAAGGTAAAGATAATTTGTTCATGTTTACAATCTTGCATATTTTTCATGTTATCTTCAACGTAATTTGTAGCATACGTATCATGTAATTTTTAGCTAACTTAAGATAAATGATTTACATATGCAAGAAATTTAACCCCTTTGCCGAGATCCTACACAGTGACATGGATCAGTAGGTATAATTCAGTACGCCCTATAGAAATAGCTTATTAATTTCTTGCTTTCTCTTTACGCCCATCTTCATTGAGTGGTTTAATAATAAGGTATTAACTTGCTCATGATTTAACAGTACTACCCTCAACATCAATTTTATGGCCGACTTCATCAACATTACCCTCATTTAACAAAATAACTCACTCCTTACCAAATATATATCTCATTTGATGAATTTTAGGGACCACCAAATAGGTACTTGTCAGATCTATCTTCCTTGAATGAGGGAAATGCAGGAATGTTAGACAAAAGTTTGACATGTAGTACGGCTAAAATAGGAAGATCAACTAGAGGTAAAAATATTAGAAAAAATTCAATAAACACATGCAATTTTTCCTTGCTAAAGGGGGGTCATGTTCTTATGATGATGAGACCAAACGCGACATCAAGGTGCCCTTTTGATACACACATCTTGAGAAAGAATGGGTACCCAAGGAGCTACCTCTAATTAACACTAATTTTTGTGTTAACGAGAGGATATACCACATAGCTCCATCCTCATTACATGGTTTGGACTTATTTTCCATGGATGGGATAAAGGTATGTTACAACAAAATTTTTGAATTGATGGAGTCTTTCGTACCTTGTTACAATTGCAATGATTGGATGTGGATTGCTCAATATAAAAAAAGTATGTGTAGGTATGCACTGTCAGAAAATTATATACAATGGAAAGAAAATGATCAAAGTAAAATATTTTCTATGTACATTGATAGGAGACCAAAAACAATAGGGAATATTGTGGGTTTTATAAATAGTACGCGACCTGTGTCAACTAAGAAGAAACCAAATTTCATATTTGAGGTGCGTGATGGGAATCATGTTTTTGTACGTGCGATAAAATTAATAAGTGCAGGGGAGGAACTTCTAATTGATTATCATTTGAATCACATAGATACAAACAAAATTACTATCATGGGGGTGGTAAGTACTATATACCATTTAAACTAGCTTCAAGTTTATGACTCCAATATACCATTTTATTAATAAGTTTTTTTTGCTAAGTCTATTGCTTTCATCTCGCTGAAGTTTTTATATTTAATCTTTATCATAGGATGACATGGATCCCCCACATGATAGAGGTTGTGGGGATTCTTCACCAACCCATTCTTTAGCAAAGGTAAATCTTATTGTAATTGTACAAATTAGATAGTTGAAAATGTTATATTATTATGTTCTTTTATTTAGGGTTTTGGAGTTTTTTTTTAAAGCAAAAGTGGGATAACCACTATATATATTATTTATATAAAATTTGGTTCAAGGGCTCAATCGAGAAAGAGCCAGTAAGAAAACCCAATATCCTTTCCCAATACAATATGACGGATACCATGAACCCGATACAATATGTTCGATACAACAAGGGGAGACAGATTTTAACAATATAGAGTCCCGAATACTACCCCCAAAAAATACATAAGTCAGGTTAAAACAAGTGTATACACCTATATAGTAAAATTGATAAAATTGAATTCATCTCATTCATTTACTCTTCCATGTCGATGGGGCCCTCCACCTCCAAATCTAGTTGTGACCATGGAGACCACCCAGAAGCTTCCGCATTTCATCCATGAACATTAACCCTATCCGTGCAGTTGCATTCCACCCTTCATTCTTGGATTCCCCCCAACCATCATTCTAGGTTTCCTTTTGTGCATGAGATTGATGCCAGCCATCATCTTTTACTGGATAATCATTTAAATCGGGTGCTCCTGCAAGCTGCAGAGTCGACAGAACATCAGCAAGGGAAACATGTGTGTGAGAAGGGCAGCTCAAACCAGGTGGTAAATTTGGATGCTTTAGTAAATCCATGATGGTATAGACTATATTTATAATTCCCTCAACCAGCACTTGGCCCAATGTTCTACCTGAGGTGTGTAGAGCATACTCAACAAACCAAAATTTTTACCACTCCAAAGAGTGTTTAATGTTGTCGTAGACCACTAGGTATTCGTAATTATTCAGCAAGAGTTGATATGGGAATAGGTCACCAATCAGTGCAAGGCCACACCAAAGATCATAATTTTTCATATCCCTCTTCAGCGCATTATCTTGCATGAAAAAAGGGTTAACCACTTTGTTGGCAAGGATTTCCAGCAGCTGCATCGACTAGAGTAGGTCCATTGCATTGGACAAGAAGATGCTCACTATCTGTGATGTGTATATGAAATGCTTTGTCTGGGTTGAGATATTTTTTTCTCCTATCACTTTCCTAACTACCTTATGAATCACTTATGAGTGGCAGACAAACATTGTCTCCAATGTTGCATCATTAATCTACAACGGTAAGTCATCCTCCACAATGTTGGGTTGCAACCGAATTCTATAATTCCTGGGAAAAATCTCATGGTGATACGACCCATATTGCATACATTTTGTGCATATCTCCAACAACAATGTCATTCTTTCTAGGGTTTAGGTTGTAATGCATTCTTGGAAATAAAATATAGGTGTTTAAAACTGCCAAAGTTGAGCGAGTACCTATTGCATTTAATACAAAATCCCTTGAAATCTTACTTCATATCATTCAACTACACAACTAGCCTTCAAATTGATTAATTCACACATGCCACCCTACATTGAGGCTTGAAAAATTGGAAATTATTATGCAACTCAAGCCATGTGTGTGTACGGGGGGGAGAGTGATTACATTGGTGGCTTGAATTCCTCATTTGTTTAAGATAGGAATCCCAGTGTGTGATGTAATCTATACTTTCATATTAAATCAACCATTGATTATCACTTCTCTGAACCAACATGTGATCCACATTGTACCCACATCAGTTTGTTGTAAGTACCAGCATGGTTCGCACACACACTACATTTGCATCTTCAATTCCATCTGTCAAACCACCCATTTGCACAGCTAATATTTTCCCTAGTCAATGTCACTCTGTTGAATTCAATTTGTGTGAACTTGCATATCCTTAAGTATCAAATTTTGCAAATTAGTATCTTTATTAATGATTTCTTCTGGTGTTAATGATATCATATCCATCCCATCACAACCTCTATTAGCTATATAATCAGCTATTGCATTACCTTCCTTTAGCGTATGGGAAATGTAGATTTCTTTAAAAGTATCCATAATTTGCCATATTTTTTGAAGTATGCATGTTAGTTTCCAGTTATGAGATTCTCGTTTAATGCATGCATTAATAATGACCATCGAATTACCTTCTACTTGAATATGTTGAAAGCCTCCCATTTTTTCCAAAACAAGCCCAGCAAAGAGGGCATGAGCCTCGGCTATATTATTTGTACCTTGAGAAAGAGGATGAGACTTTATAGCCAGTGCATTACCTTGATAATCTTGAATGCAAGTTCCAATTCCTGATTTCCTCGGATTACCTCGTGATGACCCGTCAAAATTGATTTTGACAGTCCCTTGTAGAGGAGGAATCTAGCACACTGAAGTTCATTCATGAGCTTTTGGAGGTGGGGATTGATGGTACCATCCAATAGGGACCTGAATGTCTTTCCATTCGCAGATAATGGCACTATCCCAATTAGACATGACTAGATTGCATTTTAGTTTTGAATGGATAGCATTGATTAATTCTAAAATTGATCTTTCCAAGTCCTTAAGTACAACTAGAATAGTAGAAGACACATTTCTGAAAATTCTTTTTTTGTGTTCCCACCAAATTTCCCATACCACCAATGTCGGGTTACATTTCCACAACCCATAGAATAGGGATTTGGTGTAAAATTATGGCCATGACTGAAATAGATCCTATAACTTATTAGGGAGGGGAGTGAAGTAGTGCATTTTTCCAAGTACAAACCACCAACATTGTTGTGCAAAATGACAATTTGAAAATAGGTGATCCACATCTTCAGACACTAAACCACACATCCTACAATTAAAAGGTTGCAAAATTTGATATTTGTGTAACCGATCACTCGTTAGTGCCCTTTTTTCAGTGCAATCCAAGCAAAGCATCCAGCCTTAGGGAGGGTAACGTGATTCTAGCAAAATGAGAAGGCTCGAGAAGGTGCTAAATTAGCCTCCTTCTACTGAATATTTTTGTATCCTTCTTTAATAGTATATTTTCCATCTTTTCCCAGAGCGCAAAATAGCTTGTCCTCCAATCCTGACAAATAGACCACTTTTTCTGACAAGATTTTTTCCAATCGCTTGATGTCCTAGAGGGAGAGGGGCAGTTCACTTGGGTCTTTCCAAATTACTTCCCTAGAGAACATACCTATTGCTGAGACATAATCCACTAATTAATGACCCCATAAGTTTTCCATGGATATCCATTTTTTTGAAATGTTGACTGTGGGTATCAAATGGACAGCTCGTGAGCTTCTAGCTAGGTGTCATTTGTATTGATAGCTTAGGGCATAAAATGTATTGTATCATTGATAGTTGAGACTTTGTTAAAAGGAAATAGGACAAAGAACGATTTTTATTTAGTTTCTCTATTTTGATCCCTAAGTGGCTTACAACCCTAGAGAAGTATATGCAGATTTA
>MU227491.1:3014484-3056322 GCA_018584345.1 Thuja plicata
AACATGTAGTGTGTTTTTTGAGGATTTTACCAAATCAACTTTTAACATAAACCGAAAACACCAAACTGATATCTTGCCCTTTCAACTTGAAAAAATATTTGCATTTGACCAATAACTGCAAGCAACTAAATGATAAAACCACATACATGTATCTTTGTAAAATACCTGGAACATCAAAAAGATGGCTAAGTGGCTGCCGCCATGATTTTTATCTACTGAATATGGGGAAAAAAACACCAAAATAAATTGAATAGAAAACATGATTGGTCATTTTAGAGAGCATTCATGATCAAATAAAATGCAATGCCTTCTATCGCCCTCGATCAAATTTCACCCACTCATTTTCTCCCACTCCTTTTCTCAACAAATGAAATAAAAATGATTTGGCCAGGCGGTCATTATTCTCGATGATCGACAGGTAGCTAGGATAGTAGCTAGGACTAAAGATAACACAGCTCAAGAGACCATCATAGGTTGTCTCTTTCTTCGGTCTATATTATTGACAGAATGTTTTACATTGCATTAGCTCATCAAATCCAGGGATTTAAAAGAATTTAATAGAATATTTTCATGACAACGTATATTATTTAAGTTGACATTGCACGAATTTATCTACTTTGTGCACTTGTATACTATGAATATGGTGATAAAGAAGCATCTCCTACAATGGCCATGCTTCTTTATCGCCATCCTCATAGTCTACAAATGCGCAAAGTAGATAAATTCATGCAACATCAACTTAAATAATATACGTTGTCATGAAAATATTCTATTAAATTCTTTCAAATCCCTAGATTTGATGAGCTAATGAACGGTAAAACATTCTGTCAATAATATAGACAGAAGAAAGAGAGAACCTATGATGGTCTCTTGCGTTGTTTTATCTTTAATGTGCTTATCTGTCAGTTTTTCAACATTTGATAATTAATTTTCGACAGTAGTGCTATACCTTTGACAGTTAAAATGTCAAAGAATCATAATTTATGACAATTCTTCTGACAATAATGCTATACGTTCAACAGGGCAACCTGTCAAAGAAATACTGCACAACTATCGCTATTCTAATAGTTACTGTGTCGCAAATACAAATTTTTTGATAGAAACTTTGACAGTAATGTTATATATCCGATAGGTATATCTGTCAGAATTAGGTGGAAACTATCGTCGGAAAGGATATGTTTTTGACAATTATTTTTGACAGAGATTGTATATTTCTGATAGGTCGTGGTGTCAGAATGCAGATGCATGAACCGCAGGAAATGCCATCACAAAGTTGTTGTCATGTGCAAGTTTCCAACATGACGTGGTGTCGATAAACTGACAAATGTGTCTTCTGTCACAATTTCCTACGCAAAAATGGCGACAGACTCATGTGTCAAAATATCGACAAATGAGTGTTGGAAATCTGACAAATGGCCGTCAAAATTTGGCTGACTGGATGATCATTTAAATTAGGTGCTCCTGCAAGCTGCAGAGTCGACAAAACATCAGCAGGGGAAACACATGTGTGAGAAGGGCAGCTCAAACCAGGTGGAAAATTTGGATGCTCTAGTAAATCCATGATGGCATAGACTGTATTTCTAATTCCCTCAATAATCACTTGGACCAATTTTCTACCTGAGGTGTGTAGAGCATACTCAACAAACAAAAATTTTTACCGCTCCAAAGAGTGTTTAATGTTGTCGTAGACCACTAGGTATTCGTAATTATTCAGCAAGAGTTGATGCGAGAATAGGCCACCAATCAGTGCAAGGCCACACCAAAGATCATAATTTTTCATATCCCTCTTCAACGCATTATCTTGCATGAAAAAAGGGTTAACCACTTTGTTGGCAAGGATTTCCAGCAGCTGCGTCGACTAGAGTAGGTCCGTTGCATTAGACAAGAAGATGCTCACTATCTGCGATGTGTATATGAAATGCTTTGTCTGGGTTGAGATATTTTCTTCTCCTATCACTTTCCTAACTGCCTTATGAATCACTTCTAAGTGGCAGACAAACATTGTCTCCAATGTCACCTCATTAATCTACAGTGGTAATTCATCCTCCACAATGTTGGGTTGCAACCAAATTCTATAATTCCTAGGAAAAATCTCATGGTGATACGACCCATATTGCATACATTTTGTGCATATCTCCAAAAATGATGCCATTCTTTCTAGGGTTTAGGTTGTAATGCATTCGTGGAAATAAAATATAGGTTTTTAAAACTGCCAAAGTTGAGCGAGTACATATTGCATTTAATACAAAATCCCTTGAAATCTTACTTCATATCATTCAACTACACAACTAGCCTTCAAAGTGATTAATTCACACATGCCACCCTACATTAAGGCTTGAAAAATTGGAAATTATTATGCAACTCAAGCCATGTGTGTGTATGGGGGGGAGAGTGATTACATTGGCAGCTCGAATTCCTCATTTGTTTAAGATAGGAATCCCAGTGTGTGATGTAATCTATACTTTCATATTAAATCAACCATCAATTATCACTTCTATGTGCCAACATGTGATCCACATTGTGCCCACATCATTTTTTTGTAAGTACCAGCATGGTTCACATACGCACTACATTTGCATCTTCAATTCTATCTGTCAAACCACCCATTTGCACAGCTAATATTTTCCCTAGTCAATGTCACTCTGTTGAATTCAATTTGTGTGAACTTGCATATCCTTAAGTATCAAATTTTGCAAATTAGTATCTTTATTAATGATTTCTTCTAGTGTTAATGATATCATATCCATCCCATAACAACCTCTATTAGCTATATAATCAGCTATTGCATTACCTTCCTTTAGCGTATGGGAAATGTAGATTTCTTTAAAAGTATCCATAATTTGCCATATTTTTTGAAGTATGCATGTTAGCTTCCAGTTATGAGATTCTTGTTTAATGCATGCATTAATAACGACCATCAAATTACCTTCTACTTGAATATGTTGAAAGCCTCCCATTTTTGCCAAAACAAGCCCAACAAAGAGGGCATGAGCCTCAACTATATTATTTGTACTTTGAGGAAGAGGACAAGACTTTATAGCTAGTACATTACCTTGATAATCTTGAATGCAAGTTCCAATTCCTGATTTCCCCGGATTACCTCGTGACGACCCATCAAAATTGATTTTGACAGTCCCTTGTAGAGGAGGAATCTAGCACACTGAAGTTCAGTCATGAGCTTTTGGAGGTGGGGATTGATGGTATCATCCAATAGGGACCTGAATGTCTTTCCATTCACAGATAATGGCACAATCCCAATTAGACATGACTGGATTGCATTTTAGTTTTGAATGGATAGCATTGATTAATTCTAAATTTAATCTTTCCAAGTCCTTAAGTACAGCTAGAATAGTAGAAGACACATTTTTTAAAATTCTTTTTTTGTGTTCCCTCCAAATTGCCCATACCACCAATGTCAGAATACATTTCCACAACCCATAGAATAGGGATTTGGTGTAAAATTATGGCCATGAATGAAATAGATCCCATAACTTATTGGGGAGGGGAGTGAAGTTGTGTAGTTTTCCAAGTACAAACCACCAACATTGTTGTGCAAAATGACAATTTAAAAATAGGTGATCCACATCTTCATACACTAAACCACACATCCTACAATTAAAAGGTTGCAAAATTTGATATTTGTGTAACTGATCACTCGTTAGTGCCCTTTTTTCAATGCAATCCAAGCAAAGCATCCAGCCTTAGGGAGGGTAACGTGATTCCAGCAGAATGAGAAGGCTCGAGAAGGTGCTAAATTAGCCTCCTTCTACTGAATATTTTTGTATCCTTCTTTAATAGTATATTTTCCATCTTTTCCTGGAGCCCAAAATAGCTTGTCTTCTAATCCTGACAAATAGACCACTTTTTCTGACAAGATTTTTTCCAATCACTTGATGTCCTAGGGAGAGAGGGGCAGTTCACTTGGGTCTTTCCAAATTACTTCCCTAGAGAATAGACCTATTGCTGAGACATAATCCACTAATTAATGACCCCATAAGTTTTCCATGGATGAGATAATGTCATCTATTTCTTCTAGTTTGTGCAAGGGGGGTGCACCATTCCATGAGTCCCACAAAAACATAACTTGCTCCCCATTATTCTAATAGTTTTACTGATATTCGTGTCACAAATTGATGTTCAGGATAGGGAAAAAGCACCTGCAACAACAGAGGAAATAGATGTAGATACAGATGAGGTAGATATCCTTAACCTTGTAAATATGGTGAATAAAAAATTTAAAAAAAGTAACTGCAAAATTATGAAAATTTTGGAGGATATGAATCCAATTGAGGATATGGTGAAGAAGATAGATGAATTGATGTCGCAAGCACGTCATTATCAAGCAAGCAGTAATGAATCTTTAGTTATAAAAAAAGTTCAATAAAGAGTTATATTTTATACTCTTTTATGTTATGAGATAAAATATGTATGTGTTCTTGTTACAATATTTTTTGTTTTCTCAAGGACCTGGTCATGGAAATGGCGGTGAGGCTGGTACTAGTAGAACTCCCACCTCAGGTAAAATAAACCTTAAGTTAACAAGTTACAAGAATTTTGTTCTTTGGAACATTTAAAAACTTCATTGGACTTACTAATTAGAAGTGTACATTTTTCATTAGACTTACTAATATCGTAGATACATCTATAGGAAAATGTACAGTTACAACTAATTCAAAATTTCTAAGAAACTCTTCACTCAAACAATATTGGAAGCTACTCTTACTTTTATTATTTCATACTGTATTTGCTAAAAATGTATTGTCTAGGTCATCAATTGTAGGCAACTCCTCCTAGAAGGACCGATCATCTGAGATTGTTGAGTGCAATGTCGGTAATGTTAGTACTTCAAATTTTGCAGAAATTTGGAGTCACTAAGTGTAAATTTCTTTAAAGCGCAAAGTTACTTCCCCTAAAAACTTGTGGAGAAGGCTTACTTTGAATTTATGCAGAAAAAGGCCTGATATTTTTTAGGAGAAACCCCTTGGATAATGGGTCCAACACCTTTCATTAAGGGATTATAGCAAGTTCTAGCTCTCAGATTTTAGTTTTGACATGTTTTAGAGATAGCCTTTTGGAGGTGTTTGCACAGATCTGCACTTCGCATTTTTTAGAGTTTCCTAAGTGACCCACTTCAATGGTTTATATCTAGAGCCCATTTGATATTCATGATATAAGGATTTTTTGAGTATGTTTTAGGCATTAAATTGAACCTCCATGCCCATTTTCAGATCCCCATGAGTTCATTTGCACAGTTTTCCAAAGTCATTCCGTTTGTAATTAATTTTGATTCTCAGTGTAAAGTGCAGAATTGCAGAATGGCCTACTTTGAGGTCTTCCAATTTATACCGAGTTAGATGCCCTAAATAATTTAAATTTCCCTAAAATTGTAAACCTAAAATTGTAACCTCCTAAAGATTTTTTGACTCAGATCAATCCAGTTGACTTCTTTGCTCAGCTTATTCCAAAACAAATTTATGCATGTTTGTTGTTTTGTTTTCAAGAAGTTAGTGAAGGACTGACTTTGAAGGATAATGTCAGTTGACCTGTTGACCATCAAATAAATCCAATTGGAGTTTCATAATCTCTTTGTGAAAATGAATCCATATCCAGGTCTTTAAATTCTAAGATCTTCTTTTGATGTCTTTGAGAAATCAAAACCAAATGGACTTTATTCAATTTTATGTGTATTAAATGATTATTCATCCAAGAAGATGACTTTGCATAATAATATTTTGATGCAAATTGATGGCCATGATGAGTGAGTTGGTTCTTTGTATTCTAAGTGTGAAGGTATACCAACTTGGAGAGTTTCAAGGATCCAGGAGTTGATTTTCTATCTTCCACAAAAAGAATCCAGATGCAATTTATGCAATTTGTACATTTACATTTGTCAGTATTTCAGAATTGCCGAGTTTGATCAGTTGTGATTTGCACATGGGTTTGAATCAGTTGAAACCCTTTTTCATGTACACTTATTATGTCAGATGGAATCATTGTGCCAGGTGTTGGGGTCCCTTCATGCAATTCAGTTAGTTTTCCAGGCCAATTCCAGAGGCTATTTATCTTTTTCGGTCATTGTGGCAAAAGTTTTTAGAGAACAGTGCTAATGAAGAGTCACTTCAAGTTTCTCACTTGAGGAGCATTCAGGGTTACAATCAGATCATTTGGGATGAAGATGTGTTTCAGATTTAAAAATGTTAAGATCAAGCCCATCAGGGACTTGTCATTCACCATGGTTTTATAAAGGGATTTTGCAAGCGTTCAATGTAATATTATTATTCTAAATCAATTTTGATTTAAATAATGATATTTTATAAGTGAAATGCTAAATTTTACAAGCTTTTCAGTGTTCCCTCCAAATGCACAAATGATGTTTGAAGACTGCACAATGTTATGTTTAATGGATGCCAGCGCATTTAGAAACATTCAAGCAAATACCATTAGCATGTGTAATGCTATGTTGGAGGAATAACAAAGGACTGTGCAGAGCATAAATAGGAATGCTACACTGGAGTTGAAGAGAAGAGGCTTGCGCATTAAATGGAAGTGAAAATTGAAACCATGTGTAGTGTAAAGATGGTGAAATCAATGATGCAAGGCAGTTTTCCAATTTTGAGTCTTATTTTTGAGTTCTTTGTTTGGTAAATGTATTGAACCAAATAGAAAGTTAATGAAGAACAATGGAATCCCTTTCCATATTGGCGATGTCTTTGTGTGTCATGTCTTGAAATCATGTATGTTTAATCTGTAAGGCATTTTGAACATATTGGTTATAGGGTAACTATGAAGTTGTTTTTGATTTTCTCTCAAAGAGGGAGTCAATCTTGAATACAAGTTCTTAGAATTCAAGGCTTTCACATGAATCTGATGTCTAGGTATTGGGGTGATAAGAGTGACTTGTAAGGCATTTCATTAAAGTTTTGTGTATTTGGAATTAGAGGGTTTTCTGGGGATGTACATTTATTTGACTCTGTTGCCCAATAGATAAGGCACTGGTCTTTTTTGGTTATGCATGTCTCATCATCAATTCATCAATATCAAATCATTTTAATTTTTTGTTTTAAGAGCTATGAATGATTTTCAAATCTAGTTTGATGGGCAGGAATCCATCCCATGATTCACTGAAAGAAGTGAATCTAAAAGGCACACCCACCTGAGCCTTTGAGCTCGAAGTGAAGAATGATTGTTTGATCCTTGTTAATTAGTCTTTTCCTTGATAGAATCAAGGAAAATCACTAACAAGAAACAAGGAGCATGCAAACATCGATGCCTTCATGGTCTATGCCTGGTAAATCCTTGTTTTTCTATATTTGGTTTTGTGTTAATTATGATTTGATAATTTTAACTTTAATCTTGGGTGCATCTCATAGTGGATTAATTTTTTGTAGTAGGAGATTCATCGGTGACTACTACATTGGATACAAATCAGAGTACCTGTATTGGTGATAATTCACCATCGTTTCTTGGATCTACCCATGTTTCTAGCACGGGAGTTATGCAGATGTCATTGTTGATAGACGATAAAGAATTGATGCCTTTAAAATGTCTTAAGCTTTCAGGTACTTTAAAATTATTATTATTTATATTGTAATTGTAATTTACTTATTCATAACAAGTTTTGGATCGATGATCACATGACATTATTTCAGGATCGATTCTTTTTATAAAATGCTTCATGACTTCACATTAAAGATATTTGGGCCCACCATACATACCAGGTGGAACATCATAAGTGAACTAACCCTATCCAACTTTTTTTATTTCATATCATTAATTGGTACAATATTTTTCCTCTCATTCCATTTATTTTACTATATTCAAGGTACGCAACTTTAGCTAATTTTTCTATCTAACAATTTTGTAGTTTTTCTTAAAAGGTGGAACTTACAAGAAAAAAATTAAAAGAATAGCTCATAAAAGATTTAGAGCATGAGTTTGGTAATAACATTTTTGAGGAGACGAAAATTTTTAAAAAAGTTGCCAAACATCTTAAGAATGTGAGGGACTCATATAGGAGTCTCGTCCACAACCCAAAGTACGAGTGTCCTCCCTTTATTTTAGTGAGGCATTGGAATGAATTGATTTTGGGTACAAAGGAGAAAGGGGATACTCAAAGAGGAATTACACCACCAAATGAGAAAAGAAGGTATGTAATAGTATTAACTACTAGTAGAATGCAATTATTCACTAATTAGTGTTCTTTATATATATATATATATATATATATATATATATATATATATATATATATAATCTAACATATTTCAAACTCTTCATAGGTTGCAGGACACATAAAAGGATACAAAGGCCAGACTATAAAAGATTGGCCAACACAAACTTGGCTCTGGTGGTTATTTGAAAATTCAAGCACGAATTGTAAGTAGCAGTAAATGAAATTTCAGATCTATTTTTTTATAAATTGCAAATAATTTTGTTTAATCAAAAAATTCAAGGCTCAAAATTTAATTTAGAGGCCACCAAAGAACACAAAAATATTGCCTTCAAGGAAGGATATCAGGTCGTGGTTGAATGCCTACACCAAGCTTCCACTGGCCCAACCCAAGAGTCTCTTGCATCAGTTGAACAGGTTAATATGCCAAATGAAAAATATTTGAAATTGAATACTTGAGCATCAATCTATTTGATGTTAATTTTGAACATAAATTGACTATTTTTGTTTTTAAAAAGAAAACAATGATAACAATGCGCATGGCATTGCAATGCAGCCTTGTAATCCTAACACATAACCTACAATGCATGACAAAGGCCCTGATGTGCATCGGAGTGTCGATGGAGGTCTTCATTTTCTATTGAAAATTAATTATGTAATTATTAATATAATTTAACTTCTTAAATTGAAATTGGTGTAACCTTTTTTGTGTATATTTTAGAGCATATAGAACATCATGTTGAACAAGTGGAGGATATTCAGAGTGATCACCATGTTGACTTTGGGGATGAAAAAAATGCTATTATAGATGATGTCGCATAGTCAGGTAAAGAAAATCTATGTTTTGTTCTTTTAAATTTATTTTTTGATTTATAGTTCTTTTAATTAATGAAATGCTTGTAGCACTAATATAAAATGGTGTGAATTTAACCCATATAGTTGTTATTGCAGTGGACCCCCCTTTGGCGCAGCAGCCTAGTCCTCCTAAACACATGATGAAGAGACATGTGTTGAGATCAGAATCAGTAGAGGAGGGGAATGACGAGGATATTGATGCTTCGCTTAGCTGTTACCTTAAAAAAAAAAACAAGAAACAAAACAAAAAATTACAATTAACATTTATTTCTAATGAAAGAACGTTGTCTTAATGAATGTTATTTTTTACTACTAGTAAATCTTGATGAATGATGTGTTAATGAATTATTCATGAATGTTGTGTGTGAATGAATTTTATGTGTTAATGAATGTTATGTGATTATAATGATTGAATGTATGGAAGAGATTATTTATATAATATAAATACGTGAACTCTATTTAGAGGAAGAAAATTAGTGGTATATAGTGATACAAAATAATAAACTATATTTGCATACCCTTACTATGATGAACCTATATTGATCTAGTTCAAGACTATGAAATTTAACTATGAAGTCTCTAAGCATGAACATAGGCAAGGCCATCAATGATGAGCCCCCGAGACTTAGGTCCAGTCCTATAGGGTTTTTCAAATGGTTCTCACTATTCATAAGTAATAGTTCCAGTCCCTTATGTATGGCATGAAGTTATGTTTTTCTTATGTATTTTATAAATTAGGTAAAAATTAACCTTTGAGGCTCTTTTTATACCCTTACTATGATGAACCTAGATTGATCTATTTTGAGACTATGAAGTCGAACTATGAAGTCTCTAAGCACGAACATAGGCAAAGCCATCAATGATGAGCCGCTGAGACTTAGGTCCAGTCCCATAGGGTTTTTCAAATGGTTCTCACTATTTAAATGGTTCCACACACATGTGCACACACACAACCTATAAAAAATATGCAACCTTCACCTATATATAAGAGTTGATTAGAGAATGTATCTGCAGAGGTGATGAACATGCAGATTTGCCTAAGTACTACTGGGAGCTTGCCCAGCAATAGATGTACTATTGTGAAAATCATCACAAGTCCATTTGTTGTTGGGTCTAGCTCCTAGTAGTGCTTGGTCAAATCTGCATGTTTGTCACTTGTACATATACCTTCTCTGAAAATACATAACTTTCATTCCAACCGTTGTCTTCTTATCTGTTAGAATTTAATCTTTCCTTGGTAAAATATATAATTAAAGGATAAACCAAGGTATCCTAATTTTTATTTGTCCTATAGTCCAAGTAGGAGGACATGTCACATTTTTATAATTCATTTAATAAGAAAATTATATATTCCTCCTTAAGAGGAATATCACATTTGGCACACACTCAATGTGAATGTGGAATTCATAATTTCATGAAAGATGGGAGTTACATGAAAACTCCTCCACTCATCTCTATTTAAGAGATGCCTCTACACACACTTTCTCAATAATCTTCTCTATTTTCTCACTTCTCCTCAAATTCTCAATCTTGCTCTCACTATTGTAATGAGCTTATTGCTCTCTTTATCTCTTCTTCTTTAGGCTTTGTGCCTCGTTCATATTATACACAAGGGATTTTTTCTTGCTTTTTCCCCTTTTAAAATTCTTGTGTTCTTGTCTTGGTCTTGGAGCATTTTGGTGATCTTGGTGTTTGAACTATTGAATAAAAATCTCTCTTTGTATTTGGTAAAACTCTTCCTTTTGCACATTCTCTTGGATTCTTTCCTTATCACTTTTCAATTTTATTTTATGTTTCTAACATGGTATTAGAGTTGGTTTAATACTTGTCTTGAGTGTGCATGCAGGAATAGTTGAAAGATATCTCCGTTGAGGAGAAGAAATCATATTTTTTTGAACTAACTCTTGTTTGCAAGGTTTTCTTTCAATGTTTTTTGCAAATCTAAGTGTTTTCATATTTATTTCAAGTTTTTTTAAAAGTTTGAATCACTCCCTCTGTCGGGCAACCGCAAGGGAAGATTTTAGATTTGCCTGTTCTATTTTTTTTATCAAATCTAGTACTAATCTCACCCTCTGTCGGGAAACCACAAGGGTTTTCTAATTCATTGTTCTTTTTTAAAATTTCTCTAACTATCTTATTTGCATATTTGTATATTTAGATTTATATATTTTAGCATTCTAACATTGTTTCGTGCATTCATTTTGCTAATATTTATATATCTAAATGTTTATTTGCAGGTTTCATCTTTTTCTATGGTATATCTTTGTTTCTTATTAACATACATTATATATATATGTATATATATATATATATATATATATATATATCATTTATCTCTGCTATTTTAGCATGTCTCTTTGCACTTATTCTGCTAAAAGTTACTTTTAATCTTGGCAGCGTTCTTTCACAGCGTTCTATTAGTCCTATTAATGTTAACAGCGATTTGAAATAAGTTGCATTTAAGTTAATATGTTTTGAAAGTTTAAATTTAAGTTAAAAATATGTTTGAAATTATTTTTAATCTGCTTTCTTCCATTCTTAACCTAGCATTTATCATTCCTTTCTCTTACTTATGGCAGCATCTCCCTTCACATTGCCAAGGCAAGCTGCTTCTTGTGTTAGCTGCCTCTTGTGCAGCATCATTGGTGTGTAAGATACTTCTTGCATAGCATTCTTTGTGGTCTCCTGCTTGTGTTGGTCTCCCTCTTGCTTGGAATAACTATTATTCATCCCTTGCGCAACATTAAAACATTCCCTTGGCTACTAACTTTAGCGTATTGCTTCTGCTTTGTATAGTGCAGCATCACCCTTGCATTGCGTAGTCACTTTCTTTGTGCAGCATACTCATTTAATTTCCCATTCTTTGCATACATTCAATGTAGCACATCATTATATCTTGTGCAGTAGTTTAGCATAGTATTTTTGAGTTAAAAACATTTTTTCTCAGCATCTGCTTTACCCCAAAACATTTCTTTCAGCACGTGTACCTTCTCTTCCAAGCTTTTTCACATTCTCTGATGTTACCATTCCATTTCTAGTCATCGTTGCTTCAATTCTCTATGCATAATCTTTCTTCCTCACCTCTAAGAATAGTTAATTTTGCATTCTATCCTCTGGCATATTCCCTATGTTAGAGCTCTACCATTTTTTTAATTACAACATTTTGGCTATTTTTCGATTCATGATCATTCTTGATTCTGAATAGTTTGAACACTCATTTCAATATTTGACTCATTTTTTATTAATTATATAAATTTGTTCAAGTCTTTATTTACATAAAAAGTTTAATCTTTAAAAAAAGATCAATTTGATATTACCTTATATCGCTTCATCCCTACATTCTGTGTATCAAATCTAACCAAGTTCAACTGGTGTTTCATTTATTCATTGAAATTAAAACTTTTTCCTCCATTTAAATTTAAAATTTAAAATTTTTTCATATCATTGTTAACCATTCAATTGTAAGTTACATTAATTTTAAATTTATTTTTCTTCATCCTTATCATTATATTCATTGTAATTCACTTTGTTTAAGTTAATTTGATTATTAATAATGTCTACTCTAATTCCAGAAATTAAACTCAAAATTTCTAACTATCATCAGTGAAAACCTCATGTTTCTTTTGTATTCTATTTTAAACATTTACTTGAAGTTGCTATCGATGCTTCTATTGAACCAGCTACCTCTGCTTCTCAAGCAGAAAAAGATGCATGGAAAAAAAAAATGAGAAGCTCTTGGTTTGATTGGTCTCTCAATTGTTCCTAACCTTTATGTCTTAATTGGACATTGTACCAAATCCCATCAAGCATGGGACATTCTGCAACAAACGTATGATAGCTCATCTGAATCCCGTAAGATTCAACTCCAAGACAACTTGGAGGAATTGAGGTATACTGATTTTAAAACTATGGAGGAATTCTTACTCATTTTTTATGCAATTAAAACTCAACTAAGTGGTGTTAATGGTACTTTGACTGATATCAGATTAATTACTATTATTCTTAATAAATGCCTTCCTCAAGAGTTTTAGCAATTTATCACTAACATCCACTCTCAGCTTGCTATTCCAATTTTAGCTCCTCATTTAACTTATCTTATTTTTCAAAATTTATTACGTCAAGAGGAGGATAAATTATTGCAATTTGGTACTATTAAATATTTTGAACATGCTTTTGTGTCTAAAACTCAAAAACAAAATAATAAATCACATACTCATAATAATAATTATTATTCCAATAACAACAATTATGGTAACAATAATCATCATAATAATGGTTATTCAAATAACAATAATCATAATAATAACTATTCAAACAATAGGTCTAATTCTAGGCCATCATACAATAATAATTACAATAATCAACAAAATAGAAAACCACATTGTACTTATTGTGGTAAATATGGTCACCTAACTAATGTTTGTTTTGAAAAGCAAAATGTTAAGAAGCCTATCAATAACAATAATCAAAATAGCTTCAATTCTCAAGGTAATCAATCTCGTCATGATTTTACAACTTGTTATAAAGCTTCTCATGCCTTAGAATGGATTATTGATAGTGGCACTTCTCATCATGTTACATCTCATAGAGAAGTATTTGATTCTTTGCAACCTGATACTACTAATATTCCTATTCAATTAGCTAATGATCATAGTTGCAAAGTTGATGGATTTGGTGATGTTAATGTTCCAAATGGAAAGTTACACAATGTTCTTTATGTTCCTGAATTGAAATCTAATCTTCTTTCATTTTTCAATTATGTCAAGATTACAAAGTTGAATTTCATAAGGATATGTGCTATATTATTGATCCTAACACTGATCGTGTTGTTGTTAATGCTAAGATGGATCATGATAACTTGTTTGAATTTTATGAGTTTGCCTCTTCAAGGTACTCTTTGAAAGTTAATATTGATTTCAATGTATGGCATGAAAGGCTTGGCCATTTTAATTTTGATTATATTACTTTGATGCAAAAATCTAACATGGTTGAAGGATTACCCCATATTGTTCCATCTCAAATTACATGCACAGGGTGCATGAGTAGCAAAATGAAAAGGGATTCATTTCCTCATGTTACTTCATGGAGGGAATCTCATAAGTTACATCTTATTCATAGTGATCTTTTGGGTCCAATGGAGAACATATCCATACAAGGTTATAATTATGATCTAACCTTTGTGGATGATTTTACTAGAATAATTTGGATTTATTTCTTGCATACTAAAGATCAAGTTCTTGACACATTTTCTGAATTTCATATATTTTTGGAAAGGCAATCTAATTCTTAGAATAGATAATGGTACTGAATATTTTAATAATTATTTTCATTCTTACTTGAGATCTTTTGGTATAAAACATCATCTTACCGTTCCTTATACACCACAACAAAATGGTGTGGCGGAAAGGAAGCATAGAACTATTGTGGAAATGGATATATGTATTTTACATGCTAAAGATATGCATTACAAGTTTTGGGTTGAAGCAATGGCTTGTGCCACTTATATTCTTAATAGAACTCCTACTAAAGCTTTGCAAAATATAACTCCTGAGGATTGATTTATGGTTATTTTTATTCTTTAGTTTATGATTCGAGCTATGTGGTGATTTTTGTATCTACATCTGATTTTTTCAGGAATCATGCCTACAACAAGAGCTGCTAGAGGTCATCACAAAGGTGGGTCTAGTGCCCATGGGAGAGGTAGGCAGTCTAGCCCCTCCATGATTGTCAGGCAGGAGAGTACTCAGCATCATAACAGAGATGATCAGAGAATGGAGAGTCAGGATGAGTCTGGCAGACTTGACACTAGACAGATGCTTCAAGCTATCCTGAATCATCTTGGTCCTGAGAGAGTCAGAGTAGATAAGGATGCATCACAGCACTCTCATAGAGACGAGAGATAGAGGGAGAGGTCTAGGATTCCTTGAAGGAGGACCATTACAGTGGACCCTGACGTGGTGGTAGAAAACCACATAAGGGACCTTATGAGAGGGAAGCCTATTCCTTTTGATGGGTAGGGATCAAAAAATTACATGCACAGGGTGCATGAGTTGCAAAATGAAAAGGGATTAATTTCCTCATGTTACTTCATGGATGGAATCTCATAAGTTACATCTTATTCATAGTGATCTTTTGGGTCCAATGGAGAACATATCCATACAAGGTTCAAAGTATTCTCTAACCTTTATGGATGATTTTACTAGAAGAATTTGGATTTATTTCTTGCATACTAAAGATCAAGTTCTTGACACATTTTCTGAATTTCATATATTTGTGGAAAGGTAATCTAATTCTTAGAATAGATAATGGTACTGAATATTTTAATAATTATTTTCATTCTTACTTGAGATCTTTTGGTATAAAACATTATCTTACCATTCCTTATACACCACAAAAAAATGGTGTAGTGGAAAGGAAGCATAGAACTATTGTGGAAATGGCTATATGTATTTTACATGCTAAAGATATGCATTACAAGTTTTGGGTTGAAGCAATGGCTTGTGCCACTTATATTCTTAATAGAACTCTTACTAAAGCTTTGCAAAATATAACTCCTAAGGAAGCGTGGTTCGATAGGAAACCCAATTTACAACATTTGAAAACTTTTGGATCTATTGCTTATGTTCACACCCTGAAACAAAAAAGGCATAAATTAGATTCTAAATATTCTTCATTTACTTTTGTTCGGTATGATGAATCTACTAAATTTTATAGAGTTTATAATCCTATTACTAACAAGGTTAATATTGCAAGAGATGTCGTTATTGCATAAAATGAAGTTAATAATTGTTCCAAGGTCAAAGATGATGAATTTAAAGGGGGTCTTATTGATCTCTTGGAGGACCAACCTCCTATTCTAAACCCTACTCCTAATGCTCCTATTTCTATTCCTACTAGTATTAAAAAAGATGATGATGATGATGATGATGATGATGATGATGATGATGATGGTAAGAATATTTCTACTCCTCCTAGTGATAAGTTTGCTCATGATGGTGATAATCTTGTTCATGATGATAATGATATAATTACTCCTCATGGTGGTGATGAAAATGATTAATTTACTCCTCATAGTGATATTTCCATTACTTCTAAGAGAAATCCTAAATGGTTTAAAGATTTACTTAATGAAGGTGATGATTATATTACTAGAATTGGTGGTCTTAGACCTATGAGACTTAATTATTGTAACTATGCTTTAATTTCTTCTCTTATGCATTCTAAAGATCCTCAAAAATTTTCTCAAGATAACAATCAACCTCATTGGCAAAATGCTATGAAAGAAGAATGTGGTAGTTTAAATTCTATTAATACTTGAGATTTAGTTACTTTACCTCATGGAAAAAATCTAGTTTCATGTAAATGGTTATATAAAACTAAGTTGAATGCTAATAATTAAATTAGTAATTTTAAAGCTATACTAGTAGCAAGAGGTTTCTCTCAAGTTGAAGGAATAGATTATAATGAGATCTTTGCTCCTATTGCAAAAATGTCTACCATTAAAGTTGTTCTTATTTTCCTATTGACCAAATGGATGTTAAAAGTGCTTTTTTAAATGGTGATTTGCATGAAGAAATCTATATGTCTCAACCTCCCAATTTGATTAAAAAAGGTAATGAACATCTTGTATGTAAACTTAAGAAATCTATTTATGGTTTAAAACAATCTCCTAGAGAATGGTATTCCAAAATCAATGCTTTCTTTATTTCTCAAGGTTTTGTTGGAAGTAAAAATGATCCTAACTTGTATATAAAGCATAGTGAAAATGACATTATCATTATCATTCTTTATGTTGATTATTTGATTCTTACTTAAAGTTCTAATCATTTAATTTCTGATATTAAGTCTCAACTTAACCAAAAGTTTCAAATGATTGATTTAGGACTTCTGCATTATTTCTTAGGAATGCAAATTTGGAAAACCCCTAAGGGAATTTTTATTTCACAAAGTAAATATGCTAAAGATCTTCTTGATAGATGAAATACCCACTCATATTTTGCTTTCAGTTTTTGATGTCGTACTCTTTTAGGCAGCTATTTCAATTCATTGGCCAGATTCTTTTAGGCTACATTTCATATAAGCTATTATTGTTTCATTTGATGGTGATTCTGGTTTATGATGTTATGTATTTATCATATGCATAGATAGATGTGGTGATATTATCATGATGATTATTATATGCTAATTTCAGAATATGATGCGCTTACCCCATAATTGCATGTGTATGGTTATCTTATATGTTGATGTGCTTGTGACCTGTTTTTTGTGGTAGAGGATGGAGACATAGTTACTTTCTTTGCGAGATCCACATGTTCGACCGATCCCTATCATTATTTATGATATTACATTGAATGTACATGCATGTTCTTTTGATGACAGGATTGCAGGTAAAGGGCATCGTCTTCCCTGAATTGGCGGGAGTGAGCATGCCCATACATTCATCTCAATGGTGAAGAGGGGAGGTAACATACAGATCCAAAACCCTAACCTAAGCTTGTTGTCCTAAGTATTGGACGAGTATCAGTTTGACTACCCTACCCAGATTCCTCTAGTTGACGTGAATCTGTGGATCCTATCTTGTTATGTGTATGGGTTGATTTTGAGTGATTTCAATTGAGTGTTGTGATATTGCGTGATTTATCATGTATTTGTGAAATTGATTATTATTAAAATTAATTATTAAATATAGAGTATTTAATTAATTGAATACCTATGTTTAATTGGGATATTAATTATAGTACAATTATTGAATATTGAAATTTAATTAAATATTTAAATTGGAATTTGAATTATATTAGCTTTTATCCTTTATTAAATAATTAAATGTTTAATTGCATGGATAAGTGTGCTTTAAATATTTAATCTATTTAATATATTTTTTAATTAATAAATGTGCAAGATATTATTGAAAATTGAGTTTGAATTCAAAATGCAACTTGTTTTAATAAGTCAAAGTTGAGTTGTGCAAGTAAATAAATATTATTAATTAATAAATGAGATTTTCTTTCGAACTTGGAGGTGGAGTTAACTAAGTTAACTCAAGTGTCTATTTTGGGGGGAATTGCTTGAAAGGTGGAATTTGATTCCCTTTAGGGGAGTTCTCTTCTCATTTTCTCATAACAGGTTTTTGGTGAAGGCATTTTGGGGAGGGGAATTTGTGAAGAGCATATTTGAGTGTTCTTGTTGTCTTGCTATTTTTTGAATTTTATATGCGCTTGGAGGCTTGAGAATTTGTGAATATCTTGGCTTGGGAGGCTTCTTGGTTCCAGATTTGCATTCAAAATTAGATTCGGAAGCTTTGAGATTCTCCATCTTCTCACAAAGATTCTTTGTCAAATTTTTGGTGGATTTGAGGTAGGGTTTGGAAAAAAACCCCTTTGTGATTTTAGTTTGTGAATTTTGTGTTTTCTATGTGTTTAAATCATTTACATTTTCATAATTAGGTCTATTTACATTTTTGTTTAAATGGGTATCTTAGAAAACCCTATATCTATGTTTTTTAGAAAAAATATAAATTTGGCATAGTAATGTTATGCTGCCAAAATTTAGAGGAAAAATGGGTTTGGGAAGACCTAGAAATTGAGAAAATTAAACTCGCTATAGTGTAGACTATAGTAGAAAAATAAATTATTTAGTTGGAATATATTCTCCTTGGAAAAAAATAATTATTTGAAAAAACCATGTTCTCTGGAAAAATACGGACATTAAAAAAAATTCACCAGTAAAAAATAAATAAACAAGTCCAGAAAAAGACAAATTAGTAGAGAAAGAAAAAAAAAAAAATAATAATAATAAGTAAACTGCTTGTCTATTTTTCCGTTTTCAAATATTAAAAAAAAAATTTAAAAAGAAAAAAGAAAAAGTTGTTTAAAAAAAAAATTAGGGGGGCGGTGGGCTCCACCACCAACACCCACCCGCTACGTAAGGAGCAGCCGGTACTGCTTCGACAATCCTAGACTGCCTTGGAAGTTGGGCTGCCTACAACAAACCCAGACTGCCTCAGCAGTCAGGCTTCCGGCAGCCGAGGGCCCTTGGCCGTAAAGTAAAAGGGAATGGGGAGTAGGGGCCGCAGGGGACACGCTCCACAAAAAAAAAAAAANGGGGACACGCTCCAAAAAAAAAAAAAAAAAAAATTTAAATTCGTAGTTGTTAAAAATGCTATTTTTTATATATATTTTAATTTAAGTTTTTTATTATTAAATTAAATTTAAATGTATTTTAATTTTAATATATGTAATTGTATTTAGTTTAATGGAATATTTATTTTTAAATGTAAGCTTTTAATAGAGGTTTTATAGTATATATTTAATTTAAATATGTACAATTTTATTATGTCTATTTAAATTAATTTACCTAATATGTGATTTAAAAAGGATTTTATTTAACATGTTAATTAGGTAGGATTTATTTAATATGTTATTTAAAACGGGATGTAATAAGCATATTCTTTATCCGCACATGTTTTATGTGTTATTGAATATGAATCCTTTATATATGCATAAATTGTTCAATTAGTTATCACTGGATTAAATTATAGTTTCTTTAAACCTTGGATAAGATATTGCACTTAATTTATTCCATGATTTATAATGATTATTATTTATAGGGAAATATTGTTATCTTATTGTTAGAATAAATGCGTAAGGATTACAGTTGAATTTTGTATAGTATAGATGGCATTTTCTTTCCTTATGTGCGAGTTTTCACGCTATGGGTATCTGGGTTTTAGAATGCCCTAGAATGTATACGGAGGCTGGGGGTGTTTTGTATTTATGTTTACGGTGCGGTGTGTGTGCTTTGTGTAAATACCCAAAATTGACCAAGTAAACCCTTCGATTATATTATTTGATTGTGTACCTCTTTGTGGCCATTCTTGTTATGTGGGATACTAGATTAGGTATACTTGGGTTTTGACCTATGCTAGATCTGTGTAGGATCTGTGAACCTAGGGTAGGTAACCTAGATGTGTAGTAGGGGGTGGCTTGCAATAAGTTATGTGTCCGTAAGTGACTACTGGCATTGCTTATTGTAAGTAGACTTAATAAGGGATAATTAAATGTATAACTAAGAGATCCTAAAATGAACTAATAAGATGTGTTACTCACCCATGCTTGAGCACTACTATAGAATAAGATGGAGGATGAGATGATGTTTGCCACCTTTGAGAGGTGTGTTTCTGGCATAGTTAGTGGCCTTGTTAGTTTGAGAGGTCATTGATGCCATGTATGGTCACTTAAGTGTCGGGATCCATTGAGATATCTAGGACAAAACTTAAGGGTTAGACGTGCATGATGACATCTTCTGTTATGCATTCTAGATTTCCTACAGATGTCAGTTGCTTCTGGATTAGTGAGTCTTACCTTTCATGATGTATAGTACACCTAGATTAGAGATTTATCAAGATCCATTGCTTAGCGGTTAATTCCTTATTTGGTTTTGGATATCCAAGTGGGGTCTGTTGTTATCTCCTCAGCACGGTGGGGTAGACCTTTTTGGTTCCACATGGACGAGTGGTAGTGATTCTTTACCATTTGAGATTCGACATCCTTGATCAAGTGCTTGATGGATCTTATGCAGATGAGCTCTTTATGTTTCTTCATTATTGATTATGTACCTACCTCTCATTTATTTTAAATCTTGTATTGGAGTATCGCATGTGATACCTAACCTGGATATTGTATATTATGTATATTAGAGTGATTACCACATAACCTACGACATGTGTAGTGGATGTGAGTTTATGGTGGTTTCATGGTTATCCATGAGGTTTGTAACTATGGTTTTGTAAGTTAGAATTGTTATATCTATTCAAATGGAATCTTTTGTTATGATGTTTACTTGTGTTTTACTTTACGTAATTCAACGTCATGGAACCCTTGAGTCTTGTAATCTATGTGAGTGTATGACATGTGCATAAATGGTATTTTATTCCGCATTAATGTATGTCTCTTTATGTAAACTTTAGAAAAAAAATTATTCATCAAACATAGTATCGTGTTCTAGGTTAATCTCCCTTGGTTTCCCTGGCAGGGCATTACATTTGGTATCAGAGCCCTAGTCTCTACACTGGGAACTCTGGGAATTGTATGCTCATTAGGTTGTTTCTAGATTGAACTTAAAAATAAAACATAGACATACAACACTATTGTTTTCAGATTATTTCTTTATGTTTATTTTTATTCTTTAGTTTATGATTCGAGCTATGTGGTGAGTTTTGTATCTACATCTAATTTTTTCAAGAATCATGCATGCAACAAGAGCTGCTAGAGGTCATCGTGGAGGTGGGTCTAGTGCCCATGGGAGAGGTAGGTAGTCTAGCCCCTCCATAATTGTCAGGTAGGAGAGTACTCAGCATCAAAACAAAGATGGTCAGAGAAGGTAGAGTTAGGATGAGTTTGGGAGACTTGACACTAGGCAGACGCTTCAGGCTATCCTGAATTGTCTTGGTCCTAAGAGAGTCAAAGTAGATAAGGATGCATCCTAACACTCTCATAGAGAGGAGAGACAGAGGGAGAGGTCTAGGATTCCTTGAAGGAGGACCATTACAGTGGACCTTGACATGGTGGCAGCAAACCACATGAGGGACCTAATGAGAGGGAAGCCTATTCCTTTGATGGGTAGGGATCTGGTATGGAGGATGAGACTTGGCTCATATCCTTAGAGAGGATCTTCGCTATGCACCCCTTTAGGATAAATACTAAAGCGAGGTATATTGTGACACAGCTATCATACTTTTTAGCTATATGGTGGAAGATCGAGGAGGATAAGCTGGGTCTTCAGATGGACACAGTTACATGGGAGCTCTTCCTTAAGAACTTTAGAGAGAGATTCCTTTCTGATCAGTGGAGACAGTAGAGGGCTGATGAGTTCCATAACTTAAGGAAGCTGACTTTGACCATTGAGCAGTATGAGCATCAATTTTTTGAGCTCAAACAATATGCAGGATATAGTCAGGACTCTGCACTTATGATATAGCACTTTGTGTGAGGGCTTAATGCTTGCATCATGGGGCAAGTAAAGCTCTTTGAGCCTACAACCCTACAAATTTTGGTTATTAAAGCCATTCTTGCAGAGGCTAACTTGGCCTTAGTTCATGGAGGTCGACATGGTGTCCAAACTAGTGGGACATCTAGATCAGGCTATAGGGGTAACCAGTCATAGGGCGCTGGAAAATTCAAGAAGTCATCCAACTATTACACAGGCAACCAGAATTAGAGTCAAAATCAGAAGTAGTAGGAGAAGGTTGCACCTCCTACCCAGAGTGGTAAGAGCATTTGGAGTGGACAGCACTTTAGGTGTAATCAGTCCAACCGTATAGCACAGAGCACATAGCCTAGTATGAGTAGAGGGAGTGTCTAGCAGTCGAGTGTGCCCTCCATTAGGAGAGGCAATATCAAAGGGATAGGATGTTTCACTTGTGGTCAATTTGGCTAGATTGTGGTTAATTTTCCTCAGAGGGCACCTCAGTACTCCGCACAGAGGCTAGCAGCCTCAGAGCCTATAGTAGGAGGGGGATCACATAGACTATTTGTAGCCTTGGATCACAGACATGCAGAGTATCAGGGGATAGTTATAGAGACCTCAAGTACTATTCAAGGTACCTCTATATCTATATTGTTTGATTCAGGAGCTACCAATTCTTTTATATCACCTTTCCTTGTTGAGAGTTGTGGGCTATTGGCTGCAAAGCAATCCTTAGGTTGGCAAGTGGAGTTAGCTTTAGGGGCTAAGGTAGCTACAGATTCCTTGGTTCATAATTATGAGCTGAACTTAGGGAATTTCATTACCTCAGTGGACCTTCATGTGATTCCTTTGGGATCATATGTTGTTGTCTTAGAAATGGATTGGTTGGGAGCTCATGGAGCTAATATTTATTGTAGATGGAAGACCATCCATTGCAAGGATGATGATGGTAAGGATTGTCAAATTATGGGGATTCCATGACCCATATCCCTTCGTATGATATCCGCTATTATCCTATATTACAGGATTTCATTGATGTATTTCCTAGTGAGATTCCAGGTATACCACCAAAGCGTGACATAGACTTCCACATAGAGCTTGTGCCAGGAGAAGAGCCTATTCCTAGAGCTCCATATCAGATGACCACTCACAAGTTGAGTGAGTTGAAACTACAGTTAGATGAGTTTTTGGAAAAGGGGAGAATTTTCCCTAGTGTTTCTCCTTGGGGAGCACCTGTCCTCTTCATCAAGAAGGATGGATCATTATGCTTGTGCATTGACTATAGATAGTTGAACAAGGTAACGATCAAAAATAGGTATCCATTTCCATGTATTCATGACCTATTTGATCAGATCAAGGGAGCCAAGGTGCTCTCTAAGATAGATCTTAAATTAGGATACCACCAGTTGCAAATTGAGGATGCAAATATCCACAAGACTACATTCTGTACATGCTATGGACACTACGAGTTTACAGTAGTTCCTTTTGGGTTGACGAATGCTCCATCAGTATTCATGTGCTTGATGAATGGAGTATTTTGAGAGTACCTAGATCTCTTTTTTCTCATCTTCTGGGATGACATACTAATTTATTCTAGATCCATGGAGGAGAAAGAAGAGCATCTTCGACAGGATTTGTAGTGCCTTAGGAAAAATTAGCTTTATGCCAATTCAGCTAAGTGTGATTTCTTCTAGTCAGAGGTTCAGTATCTTGGTCATGTTATTTCTGGAGAAGGTATCTTAGTAGATCCTTTGAAGATTCAAGCTATTGTGGAGTTGCCAACACCCACTAATGTGTCTAAGGTACGTAGATTCATGGGTCTTGCAGAATACTACCGCAGGTTCATGAAGAACTTCTCTAGAGTTGCACATCCTATCACTTCTCTTCAGTGGAAAGGGAAGAAATTTTTTTGGACAGATAAGTGTGAGGAGGCTTTTCAAAGCCTTAAGGGGTGTTTGACTCGTGCACCTATCCTAGTTGTACCTAATCTAGTGGGAGATTTTGTGATGTGTATTGATGCTTCATTAGAGGGGATTGGAGTAGTCCTTATGCAAGATGGATGAGTGATTGTATATGAGTCTTGCAAAATCAAGGATCGTGAGCTTAATTACCCTATACACAATCTTGAGTTAGCTGAAATTTTCCATGCAATGGTATGATGTAGACACTTTTTAATGGGACATCAATTTGAGCTTCATAGTGATCACCGCAGTCTTTAGTACATCTTTACTCAGCCTAATATGAATGCTAGATAGAGAAGGTGGATGGATTTCCTTTGCAAATATGAATTTGAGATAAAGAATATTCATGGAAAGGAGAATGTAGTTGAAGATGCATTGAGTCACAAGCAATAGGTTATTCTAGCATTGACTCTTAGTGTGGACTTGAGGAGTAGGATTCTCCAGCCACTTCCTAGAGATACCTTGTATTAGGAGGTGAAGGCAGAGATAGAGTCAGGGAGACCATTGGAGGGAAGATTCTCTAGTTATGTTTTGGAGTTGGGTGGTCTATTGCATCATACGAGCCAGATCTATGTACCACCATTGGATTATTTGTGTACATTAGTGTTATTTGAGGCTCATCATGCACCCTATTCGGCACATCCTGGTGTCAAGAAGATGCACGCAAATATTCGAAAGCTCTATCATTAGACTGGTATGAAGAAAGATATTGCATACTTTGTGGCTAGATGCTTAGAGTGTCAGAGGGTCAAGGCAGAACATCAGCATCCAGCAGAACTTCTACAACCGAATCTCATTCCATCTTGGAAGTGGGATATCATTTTTATAGATTTCATTGTTGGATTGCCTTTGACTCCTCACAGACATGATGCTATCATGGTGACTTTTGATCGGTTGACCAAGGTGGCTCATTTCTCCCCTATGAGATCATCTTATACAGAGGCTTCTATAGCCAGAGTCTTCATGCAGGATATCATGACTACATGGCATTCCTTGCTAGATTATATCAGATCTAGATCATGTATTTACCTCAGCTTTTTGGACATCATTACAACACGATCTTGGTGCTCATCTGAATTTCAATTTAACGTACCATCCTGAGACTGGTGGACAAATAGAGTGAGTGAACTGGGTTCTTGAGGAAATGTTGAGGATGTATGTCATGGATAGACAAACTCATTGGGAGGACTACTTGTACCTAGTGGAGTTTGTGTGTAATAATGGGTATCATAATTCTATTGGCATGTCACCTTTTCTTGTGTTGTATGGACATCCTTTTTGTAAACCTTTGAGTTAGGACAGATTAGAGGACCGTATTATTCTTGGTCCAGAGATGCTTTGAGACATGGAGCAGTAGGTAGTGCGAATATGTGAGCATTTGGTTACTACACAGGATAGACAGAAGAAGTATGCAGATGCTCACAGGGTGGATAGACAGTTTGTAGTTGGAGATAGAGTGTTCCTGAGAGTGCACTCAAGGAAGATTTTGATCCATCATGGAAAGGGTTAAAAGTTGGAACCTCTCTTTATGGGACCATTTGAGGTCCTAGAGAGGATAGGACCAGTTGCTTACTGTCTTGCTTTTCCACCTAGCCTATCACGCATCCATGATGTTTTCCATGTTTCAGTTCTTAGGAGATATATTCTTGACATTATGCATGTACTTGATTGGAATGCATTACAGGTCAAGGATGGGAAGCTGGATTTGGAGCCAATATGTATTTTGGAGTAGCGGGGTGTGACCCTCAGAGGTCGCACCATAGAGCAGGTAAGGATCCAATGGGACCCAAATGATGAGTCTTCAACGACTTGGGAGGATGCAGCTAGATTATGGGATTTATATCCCTACTTGTTTACGGGCTTCCAGGAGTAAGCCTAATCCTAGGGGCGGTGGATGTAATACCCACTCATATTTTTCTTTCAATTTTTGATGTCGTACTCTTTTGGGTAGCTATTTCAATTTATTAGCCGGATTATTTTAGGCTAAATTTCATGTGAGCTATTATTGTTTCATTTGATGGTTATTCTGGTTTATGATGTTATGGAATTATCATATGTATAGATAGATGTGGTGATATTATCATGATGATTATTATATGTTGATTTTAGATTATGATGCACTTACCCCATACTTGTATGTGTATGGTTATCTTATATGTTGATGTACTTGTGACGTGTTTGTTGTGGTAGAGGATGGAGACATAGTTACTTGCTTTGCAAGATCCACACGTTCGACCGATCCCTATCATTTTTTGTGATATTATAATGGATGTACATGTGTGTTCTTTTGATGACAGGATTATAGGTACAGAGCATCGTCTTCCTTGAATTGGCAGGAGTGAGCGTGCCCATACATTCATCTCAATGGTAAAGAGGGGAGGTAACATACAGATCCAAAACCTTAACCTAAGCCTGTTGTCCTAAGTATTGGATGAGTGTCAATTTGACTACCCTACCCAGATTCGTCTAGTTGACATGAATCCATGGATCCTACCTTGTTATGTGTATGGGTTGATTTTGAGTGATTTCAGTTGAGTGTTGTGATATTGTGTGATTTATCATGTATTTGTGAAATTGATTATTATTGAAATTAATTATTAAATATGGAGTATTTAATTAATTGAATACCTATGTTTAATTGGGAAATTAATTATAGTGCAATTATTGAATATTGGAATTTAATTAAATATTTAAATTGGAATTTGAATTATATTAGCTTTTATGATTTTTTAAATAATTAAATATTTAATTGCATGGATAAGTGTGCTTTAAATATTTAATCTATATAATATATACTTTAATTAATTACTGTAGACACCCGAAAATGGACAGGCTTGTGACTTGACATTAAAAACACTTATTTTCATCTATTAATTAAATTCAATTTCCTATAGTTTAAATTAAAAATATTTAAACTTACTAATTAAATTCTTCCAATTAAATTAATTTCAATACCAACAGGGGTTTGATCTCAGCTATTGTAGAGCGATGGCATTCCGAGACATGCACTTTCTGGTTTCCCACTGGAGAGTGTACTATTACTTTGGGGGATGTGTATTGCATCCTTCAACTTCTGATCCAGGGTGCACTTGTAGAGTATGCTACCTGACCTGGCATCGTTACTTTGACTGAGCTATCTGGATTGCCCTGAGATCAGCTTAGTTTTTCCAGTGCCTATGATATTCCATTGTCCCAATTTGGTTTAGGCCTTGAGTTTATTTTATGAAATTAATTTAACTAAAATTAATTTAATTGGAAGAATTTAATTAGTAAGTTTAAATATTTTTTAATTTAAACTATAGGAAATTGAATTTAATTAATTAGTTAATGGTAACCAAATACATAGGCAGCAAACTCAATCAGCAGAGATACCTGATTGGTCATGTTACGGACCATATTCATATGATTGATTTTCACAACACCCACAGCGTGTTGCGACAGTTCGGGGAGCAGCAGGATGTGTCTGATACATATGCCTATTTTTCTCGTAGGTCAAGGGATGATGCAGTTTGGGGTGGCATCATTTCACTAGATGTTGCATGGATTGATTTTTTTGGTCTACTTCCTATTGCTTGGACATGGTGATCTACCACTGTAGATGTAGGTATGTTTGTGTGATGATATTTTGTGTAATTCCTTTACTGCTTTCTTAGTATATCTACTTTATTTGTTGTTTACTTGATCAGAAAATGGACACAAGTACATCATAGTAGCAACAGAGTACTTCACTAAGTGGGTGGAAGCAATTCCCCTCACTTACATAACTGGAAAGTAGATATCAATGTTCATACTCAACCACATTATCTGTCAATACGGGATCCCTCAAACCATCCTGATAGATCACGGTACGCCTTTCCAAAACAAAGATGTTGAATAGCTATGTGAATAGTTCCATATCAAACAAGGGTTCTCCTCATTTTATTATCCTCCAGGGAACGGCCAAGCCGAAGCTATAAACAAAAAAATTTTGAAAATATTGAAGAAAACATTGAACGAATCAGGGTGAGACTGGCATTTACAGCTTAGGCCCGCATTATGGACATACAGAACTAGCGTGAGAACACCTAAAAGATCCACTCCTTTCTCCCTAGTATATGGAACATAGGCGGTCCTACCCCTCTAAGTGGAAATCTCATCCCTGATGATATCACTAAAGAACCTGAACACAAATGAAGACTATAGAGTAGCAAGGCTCAGTGAACTGGAGTTACTAGATGAAAGAAGACAGCATGCATTCAACCACTTACAAGGCTACCAGAATTGCCTTAGAAGAAACTATCATAAGAAGGTGAGGCCATAAACATTTGAGGTAGGAGACCTTGTCCTCATGAAAAATCAAAAGAACCAAGCAGAAAGAGTGAAACTAGGAAAGTTTGAGCCTAACTGGCTAGGACCATATGTCATTATTAGCTCTACCCAGAGTGGGGCATACCAACTGGTGACACCAGAAGGAGATCAGCTCCCTGGATACATCAACAACATGCACCTCAAAGGTTTCTATGCTTGAGGTCTCTATGGTTAAGGCACCTATCAACATATCCAGAAAATACCAAAAAAATAAAAAAAAATACAAAATGTTACCTTGGTGAAAGCCTGGCAATCAAGCACCTTGGTGACGACAAAAAATAAATAAATAAATAAAAAGTAAAGAGAAACAAAATTGTTCTCATTGAAAACCTGGAAAATAGGCGCTATTGAGTAGGTACCTTGGTGAAAACCTGGCAAATAGGTGCCAAGTGTTCAAATCCAGCTTCACCATCAATGAACTCCAAGATCAAAATCTTGAGTACACTTCAAATGCAAGACCGACTACCCAAGCTATATCCAGAAGCACAAACCCCTCTAAGCACCAAACACTTATCCATGGTTAGTTCTAGTCCACCAGACTAGGGGGCGATTCAAAATGTCCTGAAAAAATCCAAAAAATTAGAAAACCCATCAAAAATCCCTAAAAATTTGAAAAACACATCAAAATCCTAAAAAGATCAAAATTTTCTGAGAAAATCAATCTTCATCAAAAATAATCAAAAAATTGTAAAATCCCAAGCAATAAAGCCAACTCGGTTATCAAGAGAGCAAAGGGGTGATCACACCCAGTCAATCAATGTCACAATCATGAGCTTTGTGAATCAGCATTAGGTCCATATGACACAGCTTTATCAATCTATCATCAAGCAACCGGTGACCTAGTCAATCTATCAAATGTCATAATCATGAGCTTTGTGAATTAGCACTGGGCACAACTGACACAGCTTGATCAACTGCTAAAATGATCACAATAAATCAATCAATCATATCAATCATCTTACACAGTGATGGATATGCTGAAACCAGATAGGTCAGTCTTATATGAGTCATCTATTGCTAAAACCAGACACACTCAAGCAATCAAGCCTATCAAAAGAGTTGATCCAATCAAGAGGATCCAACTACATCAAGGAACCATCCAAAAAAGTTGACTAGGTCAGTCATTCGGTCAGATGTCAGTCTATATTTCATGGTTATGTTCTTACGCTACTCCAGGATCCACCATGTGAGGAGAGTAGCTATGATAGATCATGACTTATTTTCTTTGATTGTTGTTTGTTGAATGTTCACTTCAATTTCAGGGCCATGATGATTTAGGATAAATGCGGTAGGCGCTGTCACTTATCTAGCAGCCACGTAGTTCCATGATCTGAGCTTAACCCTGGGAAAGAATTGGACATTCCTTCTCTCTTATTTGCTTGTTTGGTTTATAGAATCAAGAGCTTGTGATTCTATCTAGATGGACTCTGGGTGTGTAGGAGTTCTATCTTGGTTTCTATGGTCTTTTCTTTTTTTACACTCAAGAGCTCATGATGCTAGCCAGATGGACTCTAGGGGCATAGGAGTTCTATCTTGTTTGCTTTGGTCTTTTTCTTTACAGAATCAAGAGCTCACGGTGTTATCCAGATGGACTCTGGGTGCATAGGAGTTCTATCTCAGTTTCCTTTTTTCATTTAATTCATAGGACAAAGTGGTATCCAGATGGTCAATATATGGGTGCTTTTGTCTCTCTTATCAAACAAGGAACATAGCTGAACCTAGATGTTCAATATTTTGGTGCACTAAGTTCTCTTTCTATTCAATATCTCTACTCCTTTTGCTTATCAAGAGGTCGTGGCGGTATCCAGGTGGTATGTGATCTGGATGCATTGGATGCTCTTCAGAATTTCAAAAAAATAAAAAAAGATGCAATGATGACAAATATTGGAAATAGGGGCAGCAACTTGGGACACTCATCCTTTCTATCAATTCATGTCTATCAAAAAATCAAAAAATCCTTTCTATCATTCCATGTCTATTAGATCAATCCCAGAGAACATCTATCCAAACTAACTTCTTTCTAATTAACACATGCATTACTCAAATATTTTGTGCATAATAGATCGCATTCATTCTATTTAAGTGCATCAAAAAAATGAAAAAACATAGCAGCTACATACATGGTAAATCATAAATCACATGCATCCATAAGCATCTCATATAAACATGCATTACATTTCTACCATCCTGCATTAACATGTTAGTATCATAGGAAAAGTAAATCATCCATCTACAAGTCTGCATAATAGAATCATGTTGCATATACATTTTCATCACTTAAACCAAATCATGTAGAATCATACATATAGCAAGTAAACCAATGCACATCATATCAAAACACTAGCTGCATATCATATAAATCAAAATATCTGAGTACAATGAATGGTCACAAGTCTGAACAAAGGAAGGTAATCAACATGTATATCAATAAATATCAATGTGTCAAGATACAAAAATGGATACTATTCAGAGTATATCAAATGCACATCACTAAAAAAATGGTACATGTATAAAAGAGGAAAGATATCAAAATCAACATGTGCTACCCCCACCCTTGCCGCCAGGTGGACAAGGGGGTGGCATATTAGTAGTAGGTCTCTATGACAAACTGGGAGCACCAACACCACTACTCTATGACCTCTATGATCTCTGATCCCTACTGGATCTCTGAGAGGCTGTATAACTGGGAACTCTCTGCTCGGCAGGAACTGCACCCTCATAGTGGTGCCTCCAGTACTCAATCTCTCTCTGAGAATCACGCCTAGATCTTAATACCGATCCAATACATCCCGGTGAGAAGCATCCTATACACTATCAATAAATGAGTGGACCTCAGCTCGAGCCTACCGCTCTCTGGCCTTAGCTGCTGCAACTCTAGCCTTTGACGTAGCTGTCCTAGCCTCAACTGCTGTCACTCTAGCCTCCAAAGAAGTGGCACATGCATTAAAGAAAGAAAGCCTAGCCTGTAAATCTGAAATCTATTGTGTAAGTCTCTCTATATCAGAAGGATCTACATCCATCCCTCCCATGGCAACATCCATATCCCCCTCCTCAGCTCTATCACCCAAACCCTCATCTCCCCTCCCCCTCACCACCCAAGAATCGTCCTCACTCTCTGAACTCTCCCCAGTACTGCTTCCTATACTACCACTGCCAGTAGAAGAGCTCATACATGCACTTTGAGCATTGAAGGCCTCAACATCAATATCCCCTGTCTTAATATCTACATCCTCTACAACCACCCTATCCTCCACCCTCAAAGCCAAAATAGCACCAGTATGCTAACGTACTCTACACACTAACTAAGGTGCCTCCTCCCCCATTGCCTC
This sequence comes from Thuja plicata, assembly GCA_018584345.1. Taxonomy (NCBI): domain Eukaryota; kingdom Viridiplantae; phylum Streptophyta; class Pinopsida; order Cupressales; family Cupressaceae; genus Thuja; species Thuja plicata. Next base: position 3,046,110 of record MU227491.1, read on the forward strand.
CTCATCCTCCTCCGAAATAGCACTCAACCCAACTTGCTGAGTACTGGTCCAACCACCACTCTACCCACCTCTCATCTGAACTCCACCACCTGCACCCCCAAGACTAGGATCATCTCCCCTCCCCCATCCCCCATCCCTACCTCCATCTTGGCCACCATCTCTCCCTCTGTCTCAACCAACATCTCTCCCTCCATCTCAACCCCCCTGCCTCATCGTAACCAATGGTGCCTCCTCATGATGGTCCTAGCAACAGGACAACAGACATCTGTCAGCAGAACTGGTCGGGTTTATGCCCAACAAGCATCATACTGCGGAGTGGTTCCTGCAAAATATTAAATTCACATATTAGTACCACATCAGAGGGACAAACAAGTATCATAAAGTAGATATACTAAGAAAGCAGTAAAGGAATTACACAAAATATCACCGCACAAACATACATGCATGTACAGTGGCAGATTGCCATGTCCAAGCAACAGGAAGTAGACAAAAAAACTTAGTTCACGCAGTATCTAGTGAAACGATGCCACCCCAGACCACAGCATCCCTCAACCTATGAGAAAAATAGGCATATGTATCGGACACATCATGTCGCTCCCCAAACTATCACAACACCATGTCAGTGTTGTGAAAATCAATCATATAAATATGGTCTGTAACACAACCAATTAGGTATCTCCACTGACAGAAAAAAGGAAGATGGATATCCTCTCCATCTCAAACGGGGCACTCCCTATATGGTCTCCAAATGAAATAAGCCATCATGTCTAACTGCTGACACTAGTACATCAAATGCCCCATGTGGGTCTACACGATAGCTCCATCATAGATAAAAACATATGGTTGTCTGTAGGAAGATCATGTGTACCGACGGGTCAGCATACAACAATGTGCTCCCATGCCCATATTTGCAGTAGCGTAGCGCCACAGCCGAGAAACTTACCATTAAGGTAAGCCATGTAAAACATATGGAAGTGCATATGAGCCAGCATATATGGCCCCCATGCATAAATAGCATGATCACAGAACATACTTTGCAAAACAGAACCAAAGCCGGCAGAAAATCCACACTAGCATCGATCAGGGCATAAGATGCCACATATCAAACTACCTAGTAGGGTTGACAACCTATCAAGGCCCAAACCAAATTGGGACCATGGAATATCATAGGCACTGGATAAACCAAGCTAATCTCGGGGCAATCCAGATAGCTTATTCAAAGAAATGATGTCAGGTCGGGTAGCATACTCTACAAGTGCACCCTAGATCGGAAGCTGAAGGATTTGGTACACATCCTCCAAAGTAACAATACACTCTCCAGTGGGCAGCCAAAAAGTGCATGTCTCAGAATTCCATTGCTCTACAAGAGCTAAGATAAGACCCCTTTTGGTCATGATCTCTAGCATGTAACAGATCCAGTATAAACCTAAGGCCCTAAGAACTCACCTCTCATCCTCCGATAGCTGGAACCTGTATAAAAGACCCGCTGGTCTAGACTCTTGACAGTGCAAAATCCTCTCGGTGAATTACACAAAACAAAAATTCATAAATATATCAGTATCATACATAGATGGAAGTGACAGACACCAGAATAAGCAGATATGAGATAAGGAAATTAGGTAAACAGTTACAAATTTACAATTGCAGTAATAAAACCTACATATGCGGTACTCTTATGTGATTGCGACACACAACAGTCAATTGCGGAAATTAAATTGAAAATGTGGCATACAAACATGTCAAATGCAAAACTTTTATCATTTGCAAAATTAAACCAGCAATAGCGGCATTCAAACCGCAATTGTGGCAAAACTGCAGACGATTATGGCACATTATGCAAATTATCAAAAAACTACAAATTTTAAAAGTGAGAAATAAATGAATTAATGACATGCAAAGAGATAAAATTCACCAGACATCCTATGCCAGCTGGTCTTTGATATGTCCAGACTCGGTCAGATATTTGTGTCACTCCAAGAAGGCCCACCATCGCAAGAAAAATAGGAGAAAAAAGCAGAGAAAACTAAAGAAAAACTCACCAAGATTTCAAGAGCTCCAAGAAGGCAATGTGACAAATAAATGGCTCTCTTGGCTACTTATAGGGATTTCCAAAAACCCTAATTTCTCTAGGAGGTCTGATTTTTCTTCCCGATCCTCAGAAAATTTGACAGTCAATATCAGAAGCAATATAAAGCATTTTTCAAATCAGTTAGCTACCCAGATTCAGAAATTGCAGTTTCAACAAATTAACGCTCATGTCATGACCTTTCGGTCAAATTTGTTGAGGGGGAATAAATACACCTACTCTCATCGGGGCAAGCTGGGGCAAGCTGGGACAAGATCAAAATCAAAAAATCTTTGACACACTGTGACAAGTCACATCGCATCAAAGAGGGGCAAATGTAGACACCCAAAAATGGACAGGCTTGCGACTTGACATTAAAAAAATTAATTTTCATCTATTAATTAATTATTTTTTAATCATTAATTAATCATCTATTTTCCTCTAAATTCATTCTCCAAATCATCTAATCAAATTCTCAAAATTAATTAAATAATTAATTTTATTTAATTAATTAACCTTAATTGATTAATTACCATTAATTAATTAATTAAATTCAATTTCCTATAGTTTAAATTAAAAATATTTAAACTTACTAATTAAATTCTTCCAATTAAATTAATTTAATTTAATCAAATAAAGCAATTCTAAATCAAAAAGAATTCAATTATCTCACATGTTGAAAATATTAATTAAATAAATGAATTAAATATTCATTTATCTTCAAAGAGATAACTCCAATCAGATCACATGGGTTACTCCACCCATCTCTCCAGTTCACATGGGTAACTCCACCCACCTCTTCAATTCTAAAAGGTAACTCACAATTAGCTCTTCAGTCAACCAAACTCTATCTCTTCTTTACCAAATGAAGAGGTGGAGTTTACTGACGGCTTCTCTAGTTCCTGTTAATCTCAACCGTTCATCTCCCTATCTCTGGGATTGATCTCAACCATTCATTTCATCCTTAAATCCTATATAATAAACCCTTCATAACCATTTGAAGGATCCACGATTTCAAACTCTCGTGTGTTATTACTATGTCAGTTTAGTTCTAGCATTTAAGCCATCTTGCGATCACACACCCGTTTCAAGTATCAAATTCTCGACGCTTCTCAAGTCATGGACACTGCCCACACCAATACTGAGCATCAAAAATAGCATTTCAGAAGGAGTAGAGAGAGACAATAGAAGCTTCAAGCACTTTGGGGTTTGCATTTATTTGTTTTCCTTTCTTGGCTTGTACATTTTATTGGTTATATTTCAAGTTATTCATTTTAGTAGTTTTTGTGTATTCGATTTATATCATTCTAAACCATTGCTACTAACCCCCGCCTTTGGAAAGCTTGGGAATCATGTATAAAAAAAGAGGAGGCGTACAATTACATGTGCAAGATATTATAGAAAATTGAGTTTGAATTCAAAATGTAACTTGTTTTAATAAGTCAAAGTTGAGTTGTGCAAGTAAATAAATATTATTAATTAATAAATATGATTTTCTTTCAAACTTGGAGGTGGAGTTAACTAAGTTAACTCAAGTGTCTATTTTGGGGGGAATTACTTGAAAGGTGGAATTTGATTCCCTTTAGGGGAGTTCTCTTCTCATTCTCTCATAACAGGTTTTTGGTGAAGGCATTTTGGGGAGGGAAATTTGTGAAGAGCATATTTGTGTGTTCTTGTTGTCTTGCTATTTTGTGAATTGTGTGTGTGCTTGGAGGCTTGAGAATTTGTGGAGATCTTGGCTTGGGAGGCTTCACGATTCGAGCTTTATATTCAAAATTGGATTCAGAGGCTTCAGAATTCTTCATCTTCTCAAAAAGCTTCTTCGTCAAATTTTTGGTGGATTTGAGGTAGGGTTCGAAAAAAACCCCTTTATGATTTCATTTTGTGAATTTTGTGCTTTCTATGTGTTTGGATCATTTACATTTCTGTAATTAGGTCTATTTAAGTTTTTGTCTAAATGGGTATCTTAGAAAACCCTAGATCTATGTTTTTTAGAACAAATATACATTTGGCATAGTAATGTTATGCTGCCAAAATTTGGAGGAAAAATGGGCTTGGGAAGACCTAAAATTTGAGAAAATTAAACTCCCTATAGTGTAGACTATAGTAGAAAAATAAATTATTGAGTTGGAATATATTCTCTTTGGAAAAAATTAATTATTTGAAAAAACCATGTTCTCTGAAAAAGTATAGACTTTAAAAAAAAATCACCAGTAAAAAAAATAAACAAGCCCAGAAAAAGACGAAATAGATAAAAAGTCAAATTAGCAAAGAAAGAAAAAAATAATAAGTAAACAACTTGTCTATTTTTCCATTTTTGGATAGTAAAAAAAATTTAAAAAAAAAATGAAAAGGTTAGGGGGGGCGGTGGGCTCCACCTACCAACCCCCACCCGCTGCGTAAGGAGCAGCCGGTACTGCTTCGGCAGTCTCAGACTGTCTTGGCAGTTGGGCTACCTATGGCAGACCTGAACTGCCTCGGCAGTCAGGCTGCCGGCAGTCGGCGGCCCTTGGCCGTAAAGTAAAAGGGAATTGGGAGTGGGGGCCAAGGGGGACCCGCTCCCCCAAACAAATTTTGTTTTTTAATTTTTTATTTTTTTTTAAATTCGTAGTTGTTAAAAATGTTATTTTTTTATATATATTTAAAATATATTTTAATTTAAGTTTGTTATTCTTAAATTTAATTTAAATGTATTTAATTTTAATATATGTAATTGTATTTAGTTTAATGGAAATATATATTTATTTTTAAATGTAAGCTTTTAATAGAGGTTTTATAGTACACATTTAATTTAAATATGTACAATTTTATTATGTCTATTTAAATTAATTTACCTAATATGTGATTTAAAAAGGATTTTATTTAACATGTAATTAGGTAGGATTTATTTAAAATGGGATGTAATAAGCATATTCTTTATCCGCACATGTTTTATATGTTATTGAATATGGATCTTTTATATATGCATAAATTGTTCAATTAGTTATCACTGGATTAAATTATAGTTTCTTTAAACCTTGGATAAGATATTGCACTTAATTTATTCCATGATTTATAATGATTATTATTTATAGGGAAAGATTGTTATCTTATTGCTAGAATAAATGTGTAAGGATTACGGTTGAATTTTGTATAGTATATATGGCATTTTATTTCCTTATGTGCGTGTTTTCACGCTATGGGTATCTGGGTTTTAGAATGCCCTAGAATGTATACGGAAGCTGGGGGTGTTTTGAATTTATGTTTATGGTGTAGTGTGTGTGGTTTGTGTAACTACCCTAAATTGACCATTTAAACCCTTTGATTACATTATTTGATTATGTACCTATTTGTGGCTATTCCTGTTATGTGGGATACTGGATTAGGTATACTTGGGTTTTGACCTATGCTAGATCTATGTAGGATCTGTGAGCCTAGGGTAGGTAACCTAGATGTGTAGTAGGGGGTGGCTTGCAATAAGTTTTGTGTCTGTAAGTGACTATTGGGATTGTTTATTATAAGTAAACTTAATAAGTGATAATTAAATGTATAACTGAGAGATCTTAAAATAAACTAATAAGATGTGTTCCTCACCCATGCTTGAGCGCTAGTATAGGCTAAGATGGAGTATGAGATGATGATTTCCACCTTTGAGAGGTGTGTGTCTGGCATAGTTAGTGGCCTTGTCAATTTGAGAGGTCATTGATGTCATGTATGGTCACTTAAGTGTCAGGGTCCATTGATATTTCTGCGACAAAACTTAAGTCTTAGACGCACATGATGACACCTTCCTTTATACAGTCTAGATTTCCTACGGATGTCAGTTGCCTCTGGATTAGTGAGTCTTACCTTTCATGATGTATAGTACACCTGGATTAGAGAGATATTAGGATCCCTTGCTTAGCAGTTAATTCCTTATTTAGTTGTGGATATCCGAGTGGGGTCTGTTGTTATTTCCTCAGCACGGTGGGGTGGACCTTTGTGATTCAACACTGGTGAGTGGTAGTAATTCTTTACCATTTGAGATTCAACATCCTTGTTCCAGTGCTTGATGGATCTTATGCAGATGAGCTCTTTATGTTTCTTCATTATTAATTATGTACTTACCTCTCATTTATTATAAATCTTGTATTGGAGTATTGCATGTGATACCTAATCTATATATTGTATATTATGTAGATTAGAGTAATTACCACATACCCTGTGACATGTGCAGTGGATGTGAGTTTATGGTGGTTTCATGGTTATCTATGAGGTTTGTAACTATGATTTTGTAAGTTGGAATTTTTATATCTATTCAAATGGAATCTTTTGTTATGATGTTTAGTTCTGTTTTACTTTATGTAATTCAACGTCATGGAACCCTTGAGTCTTGTAATCTATGTGAGTGTATGACATATGCATAAATGGTATTTGCTTCCACATTAATGTATGTCTCTTTAAGTAAAATTTAGAAAAAAAATTATTCAACAAACATAGTATCATGTTCTAGGTTAATCTCTCTTGGGTTCCCTGGCGGGGTGTTACAATAGATTTTATATGAATGATGCTAATCATATTTCAATTCCATGTGAATTAGGAACTGGGTTAATGATAGATATGGAATCTCCATTTATATATGCTACTCCTTATAGACAACTTGTAGGAAGTTTAAATTATCTAACTCTCACTAGACCTGATATATCTTTTAGTGTTGGTTTAGTTTCAAGATTTATGTCCACACCTCAACAAACATACTTCAAAATTGCTATAATAATATTAAGATATATTAAAGGTACTCTTGATGTAGGATTATTTTTTGATGCAAATTCTGATTTTACATTAAAAGGCTTTACTGATTCAGATTTAGGTGGAGACCCCAACGATGGGAAATCTACTTTTGGGTATTGTTGTTTTCTTAGTTCAGGTGCTATATATTGGAAAAGTAAAAAATATCAATTTGTTTCACTATGTTCTACTGAAGCTGAATACAAAAGTTGTACCAATGCCTCTAAGGAAGCTTTATGGCTTAGAATAATTCTTGAAGATTTGGGTCTACCTCAACAAGAACCTACACCTTTATATTGTGACAATCAAAGTGCAATAGCCTTGGAAAAATATCTCGTCTACCATGAAAAGTCTCAGATATTTTATATTGTTCTAACATATATACTTTTATTGCATCTTGTTAGTAGCATTGTTGCAAAATTTTATCACCCCACCTTGCGCAGCATAGAGGGATTCCTTCCCTTGCACAGCCTTGTTATTAAACCTTCATCACAGCATAGTATTATATCACTCTTCAACACCTCTACCATTCTTTTCAAAGTGCAACATAATTATTTCCTTGCTCAAACTATACCTGTCATTTAGCAGCATTGCGCAGTCCTTAAGTTTAATCATTTCATTACCTTAGGTAGCAAACACATTACGTAGCATTATTGCATATTGCTTTGTCTTCACATATCATAGCGCAGCCCTGTCATAGTTCTTCATTCAATGTTCTTTTTGATAAAGCGCTACAGTTATCTGGTTATTATTCTGAAATAGCTTTGATTAATAATCTTTTCTGAATATTAGTTATTGTTCCGTGATTCTTTTCTCCTGCAAATCTATGGTTTTTCTAATTTTAGTTGTAGTTTGAATATTATCTTTGACTCATTTCATCTCTAATTACTTTATTTTATTAATTTTGTTCATCAACATTATCAATTAGTTTAAATTAATTCATTTCTTATAAATTTTACTAAGCATTTGATTTAAATTAAAATTTGTATACATCAATGTGATTATTCAAATCATTGTTATTCATTGCTTATCATCATTTTTTCTCTAATCCAAGCTTCATTTAAAATTAATCTCTTCTATCTTAGTATTTTCAAATTTTGTTTAAATCAAAAATTTTAAACGTCAATACTTTTTTTCTACTCAATATTACTTCAAATCGCTTCATTTTTACGTTGTTTATTTCAATTCTAACCAAATTCAATTGTTGGTTCATTAATTATTTGTAATTAAAATTTGTTCTGCCATTTAAATTAAAATTTTAAATTTTTTTCAAATATCTGTTTAACCATTCAATTGAGAGTTCTGATTAAGTAAAAACAGGTTTTACAAGGACCCAAAACCTTTACAAAAAACAAAGAGTTCAGCAGGTTTTACAAGGACCTGCAACCTAGAGTTTAAAGAGAGATAAACATAATAAAGCAGAAACAACTATGCCTGAGCACCATAAAAGAAAGGAACAGAAAAAAAACATTCCAGACAGAAAAAGTCCCAAAGAAACAACAGAAGATAGCAGGGACAGCAAAAAACCCAACCAGGATAGCAAAAAGAACAGCTACATCTCCTTCACCAACTCCTCAGCTTCGAGGACCGTGATCTGCATATTGTTGACCAATGTTTTAAGCTCCTTTGTTTCTTTATCCTCCTTAGGACTATTTTTCTTGGCACTGGCTCTGGTGCGATATCTCAGGCCCATAGTCTCCACTATACTGTTGTCTTTATCCTTGTTAATCCTATCTAGTTTATCCATTAAAATTTGTGCATGACCACAGTACGCTTTGAGGCTAATGAGACATTGTTCCCCTATTTTTTTAACTGATGCCTCCAGTATTTTCCCTTTATTCTTCAGAATCTTAAGTTGTTCCTCGCTGTTATCCTTTTCCATTCTGTCTTTAATATCTTTGATTTGTTTCTCCATAGTTTCCACCTTGTTAGCATACTTAGCCTGAGCTTCAGAGTTGCCAACAACTTCTTTCATTTCCTTCAGACACTCTGCCACAGGTTTATCCCCAATCCCCATTCTGTTGAAAATTTTAATATCCGCTTGTGTTTTATCAACTTGGTTTTTCATAATAACCTGGTCATTTAACATGTTATTAATCAACCCAGAAAAACCCTCGATTATACCTTTGTTGTCTTTATTATTATGATCCCCTTTTTCCAGATTGTCGAGATGTTCATTGAACCCAGACTCAATAGTAGTATTCTGATCTAAATAATCTTCCCCCTACTTAGTATCAATCTTCAACTCACTTGTTTTGATTAAAGTATCCTCTTTTTCATTATCTCTATTATCTTTTTCCTTAGTCTTCCTCTTATCAGGGATAATGTCTTCCTCATCAGAAGTAAGAAAAATTATTTTCCTACTGGAGTTATTGTTTCTGTGAATTATGTTACCCTTACCCTCAACTCTTTTCCTTTTTTTACCCTCCTTTTTCGTAACTTCATTGTCAGTCTCAGTATCTGAATCCCCAATCTGGGTATTCTTTTGTTTCTTCTTTTTTCTAGCAACCCCAATATCAATCTTAGTCTCCGAATCCCCAGTCTAGGTTTTCTTCTGAGTTTTCATTTTTCCTTTTTTCTTTCTGTTGTCCACCTCACATTCCTCATCACTATTCTCAGTTTCTGACCCTTTAGAGCTAGATTTCTTCTTCTTTTTAGGAATACCCCTTTTCTTATTTTTAGGAGTACTGAAACCTCTAGCCTCCTCTTCACTTTCAGTATTTTCTTCAAACATACTATACTCCTCATCCCCTTCTGTTTCTTCCGCATCCTTCAATTTCTTGTTCTCCACAAACCTTACCAATTTTTTAGCTTTCAACACCTCATAAACAAGCAACATAAGTCCTTGGTGAGATGCATGATCCCCCTTGGGTTATTTCTGATAACTAGTGATAGTGGCTTCTAACGAACTAAGCGAATAGTAAGGTAAGCTAATTTTAACCTTATGTCTAAAATGGTTTAACAACATAAAATGGTGCCCAGTCGCTCTAGTAAACCTGCCATCCAGCGTAATATAGCTGATGATTATATAAAGAACATACCTCCATGGTCTGGAAATGCGCTTAGGGTTATGGTAGGAAGTTTCAATCTTAACCAATTTGTTCCTCTCTTTCTCGTTATCTAGAAAGGTCTCCCAGGCTTTGTCAGAAATCAACCTGTCATGGTAAAACTTAATGCCCTCCATCCCCATTCATGTGGCTTCAGCAACGACATCCTCCATTACTTCCATGTACTCATCATCAACTAAAATCTTTCCCTCCTTCCAAGTTTTCTCAAAAATCCTGGTAATATTAGGATTTCCACCATGAAGCCGCTCCAAATAAATAGCAAGGCCTCCCTCTTTCACAATCTTCCACACATCCTCACTTTTTTTCCACTGACTGCAACTAACTGGTTCAATTC
>MU227491.1:3057777-3087710 GCA_018584345.1 Thuja plicata
AATGGTATTAAGATACCCCAATCTCTTATCAATAATTGTTAGATCCTTCCAGTGATCTTTATCCCAATAATCTTCAACATTCCTGCCTAAAATTGCTTTACACTGATTCTCATATATACTCCATGCCATGCATTCTTTCAGGGGAGAATTAAGAAGCCACTTGTCCTCCCAGAAGAGAACCTTTTTCCCATTTCCCACTTTCCACTTAATAACATTTTTAATTCTATACTTATTTTTCATAACATTTTTCCAAATAAAGGAACCGATCCCTTCATTGTCCTGATTTAAGAAAACCTCAAAATTAGGCCTTTCCTTATTGTACTTTTTATCCCATATCAAATTCCATTCTCCTCTTGAATTGTAATATCTCCATATGAGTTTGGTTAGAAGATTTTCATTCAGATTCTTTATTCTTCTTAATCCAAGACCACCTTTCTTGATCGAACAGCAAACTTTGTCCCATGCAATTAAAGCTATCCTTTTCTTCTTCTCCATCCCTGTCCATAAAAAAAAAATTTGAATTTTTTCAATAGCTTCACTATACTTTCTGGGGATTTTGAATGTACTTAGAGCGTAAAGAGGGAGACCTTGAAGAGTAGCTCTGAGGGTCTGAATTTTTCCAGCCTGACTAAGAAGCAACCCTTTCCATCCAGCCAATTTTCTATGAAATTTATCCACAAGGGCACTCCAAAAGGATTCAGGAGGCTCCAAACAGAGAGGGAGGCCCAAATAAGTTCCCGGTATAATCCCCTGATCACAACCTAAAATCCTTAATATTCTCATTTTCCTTCTCTCAAGAACATTGAAAAGATACACTGAACTCTTCCCCCAGTTAATTATCTGACCAGAAGCTTTCCCATAGTTATTTAGAGCTTTCTTTATACTGCTTGCATTTTTAATCGAAGCTTCCCCCATAATCACCGAATCATCAACAAACTGTTAAGAGTTAACATTAAGTTAAATTTATATTTCTTGATCTTGATCAATTTATATTCATTGTTATTTGTGTCATTCAATTTAATTTGATCATTTTATTTATTAATCATGTATACTCTAATTCCAAAAATTAAACTAAATAGTTATAATTATCATCAATGGAAAACTCATGTTTCATTTCTATTATGGTTTAAACATTTACTTGAAGTTGCTACAAATTCTTCTATTGAACCAACTGCCTTTGCTTCACAAGCAGAAAAAGATGCATGAAAAACTAAGAACAAAGAAGCTCTTGGTTTGATTGGTCTCTCAATAGTTCCTGATCTTTATGTCTTAATTGGACATTGTACCAAAGCCCATCAAGTGTGGGATATTCTGCAACAGACGTATGACAGCTCATCTAAATCTCGTAAAATTCAACTCCAAGACAACTTGGAGGAATTGAGGTATAATGAATTTAAAACTATGGATGAGTTTTTACTCAAGTTTGATGCAATTAAAACTCAACTAAGTGGTATTAATGTTAGTTTAAGTGATATTAGATTAATTCCTATTATTCTTAAAAAATGCCTTCCTAAATAATTTCAGCAATTTACCACTAATATTCACTTTTAGCTTGCAATTCCTAGCTTAGCTCCTCATTTAACTTATGGTATTTTTCAAAATTTGTTACGTCAAGAGGACGCTAAATTATTACAATTTGGTGCTATTAAGTCTTTTGAACATGCCTTTGTATCTAAAACTCAAAATCAAAATAATAAGTCTCATACTAATCATCATAATAATAATAATCATAACAATAATTATTCCAATAACAACAATAATTATCATAACAATAATCATCATAATAATGATTATTCAAATAACAATAATCATAATAATTATTATTCAAACAACAGGTCTAATTCTAGGCCATCATACAATAATAATTACAATAATCAACAAAATCAAAAACCACATTGTACTTATTGTGGAAAAGATGGTCACCTAACTAATGTTTTTTGTAAAAATAAAAATGATAAGAAGCCTATGAATAATAATAATCAAAATAAATTCAAATCTCAAGGTAATCAATCTCGTCGTGCTTTTACTGCTTGTTATAAAGATTCTCATGCCTTAGAATGGATTATTGATAGTGGTGCTTCTTATCATGTTACATCTCATAGAGAAGTATTTGATTCTTTGCAACCTAATACTACTAATATTCCTATTCAATTAGCTAATTCTCATAGTTGCAAAGTTCATGGAGTTGGTGATGTTAATGTTGCAAATAGAAAATTACATAATGTTCTTTGTGTTCCTAAATTGAAACTTAATCTTCTTTCAGTTGCTCAATTATTTCAAGATTTCAAAGCTTAATTTCATAAGGATGTGTGCTATATTATTGATCCTAACACTGATCATGTTGGTGCTAATGCTAAGATGGATCATGATAACTTGTTTAAAATCTATGAGTTTGCCTCTTCAAGGTACTCTTTGAAATTTAATATTCGTTTCAATGTATGGCACAAAAGGCTTGGCAATTTTAATTATGATTATATTTCTTTGATGCAAAAATCTAACATGGTTGAAGGATTACCCCATATTATTCCATCTAAAATTACATGCACGGGGTGCATGAGTGGAAAAATGAAAAGGGAGTCCTTTCCTCATGGTACTTCATGGAGGGCGTCTCATAAGTTACATCTTATTCATAGTGATCTTTTGGGTCCAATGGAGAACATCTACATACAAGGTTCAAAGTATGCTCTTACCTTTGTAGATGATTTTACTAGAAGAATTTGGATTTATTTCTTGCATACTAAAGATCAAGTTCTTGACACATTTTCTGAATTTCATATGTTTGTGGAAAGGCAATCTGGTTCTAAACTAAAAATTCTTAGAATAGGTAATGGTACTGAATATGTTAATAATGTTTTTCATTCTTACTTAAGATCTTTTGGTATAAAACATCAGCTTACCGTTCCTTATACACCACAACAAAATGGTGTGGCAGAAAGGAAGCATAGAACTATTTTGGAAATGGCTATATGTATGTTACATTCAAAAGATATGTATTACAAGTTATGGGCTGAAGCAATGGCTTGTGCCACTTACATTCTTAATAGAACTCCTACTAAAGCTTTGCAAAATATAACTCCTGAGGAAGCGTGGTCCGGTAGGAAACCCAATTTACAACATTTGAAAAATTTTGGATCTATTGCTTATGTTCACACACCCAAATAGAAAAGGAATAAATTAGATTCTAAATCTTCTTCATTTACTTTCATTGGGTATGATTAATGTACTAAAGGTTATAGAGTTTATGATCCTATTACTAACAAGGTACATATTGCAAGAGATGTTGTTATTGCATAAAATGAATTTCATGATTGTTCCAAGGTCAAAGATGATGAATTTATAGGGGGCATTATTGATCTCATGGAGGACCAATCTCCTATTCTAAATCCTACTCCTAATGCACCTATTTCTATTCCGCCTAGTATAAAAAAGTGGTGATGATTATGGTAATAATATTTCTACTCCTCCTAGTGATAATTTTTCTCATGATGGTGATAATGTTGTTCATGGTGATAATGATGAATTTACTTCTCATAGTGATGATGAAAATGATGAATTTACTCCTCATAGTGATATTTATGTTACTTCTAAGAGAAATCCTAAATGGTTTAAAGATCTACTTAATGAAGGTGATGATTATATTACTAGAATGGATGGTCTTAGACCTAGGAAACTCAATTATTGCAATTATGCTTTGATGTCTTCTCTTATACATTCTAAAGATCCTCAAAAAATTTCTCATGCTAAAAATCAACCTTATTGGCCAAATGATATGCAAGAAGAATATGATAGTTTAATTTCTAATAATACTTGGGATTTAGTTACTTTACCTCATGGAAAAAATCTAGTTTCATGTAAATGGTTATACAAAACTAAGTTGAATGCAAATAATAAAATTAGTAAGTTTAAAGCTAGGCTAGTAGCAAGAGGTTTCTCTCAAATTAAAGGAATAGACTATAATGAGACCTTCAGTCCTGTTGCAAAAATGCCTACTATTCAAGTTTTTCTTGCTTTAGTTGCTAAAATGAATTGGCCTATTCACCAAATGGATGTTAAAAGTGATTTTTTAAATGATGCTTTTAATGAAGAAATCTATGTCTCAACCTCCTGGTTTTATTAAATAAGGTAATGAACATCTTGTATGTAAACTTAAGAAATCTATTTATGGTTTAAAACAATCTCCTAGAGAATGATATTCCAAAATCAATGCTTTCTTTATTTATCAAGGCTAGAAGTAAAAATGATCCTAACTTGTATATCAAGCATAGTGAAGATGACATTATTATTATCATTCTTTATGTTCATGATTTGATTCTTACTTCAAGTTATAACCATTTAATTTCTTATATTAAGTCTCAACTTAACCAAAGATTTCAAATGTCTAATTTAGGACTTCTACATTATTTCTTAGGAATGCAAATTTGGAAAACCCCTAAGGGTATTTTTATTTCACAAAGTAAATATTCTAAAGATCTTATTGATATATTTCATATGAATTGTTAGTGAACATATTTTTCCTTTTAAAAATAACAATTAGAAACTCTTATACCCTGAATACAAAAGGAAAAATACACTAACAGTTGAATGAGTTACTCACAACTGCACTCTCGGTTTTAAAGGAACAGCTACCTTATACAATGATTAATCTTTGATAACCTTTTATTAAGAAAGAATTTATTTTCAAGATACACTTTTAACCAAAAAGTATGAAAGGCTACAATCCACGTTCATCATTGATAAATAATTAACTATTTGGAGATTTTAAGATCTTTTAAGATATCTAAGCCAATTGACTAGAACCTTAAATAGATAAGTAAACTAAGTATGGCCAATTCACAGAGATATCAAATCCTCAAAAATAATACTAAATAGATTTTGAAATATAATTGCAAACTATGGTAGCACACTCATTTAATTCCAACTGAAACTAAAATTTTACACTTCAATAAACCAACTGATCCATCAAGATACCAAGGTCTGCTTATAAAACCAACTGATAATATATTAATATATTTAGAATTTCCAATTTTATCAATACTGAAACAACTTTTAAAAAATAGAAAATCTTGTAAAGTTTTTCTTCCAGAGAACCGACCCTCAAGTGGTCATCAAAATTAACATATATAGCCACGCAGGGCTTGAATCAGTTTTCAGAACTAATTGCCTTAAAGAAAGTAGCAACTTGCGGAAAAGAACTTAAAACTGAAAAACTACTTTAGCAAACTAATTGACAGATAGGCCAATTCCAGCTCTATCAGATGCCTTGGTGGCATTATTTTTCGCTTACCACTCCTCAAATGCTTTAGAGAAGCTCTTCCTCTATTCCTGATTCTATTTTTTAACCGCTTCAAACCTCTGTAACCAAACATCTTTGAAATTCTTCATCTGTTGCGACTTGCCTTCAAATATTTTCATTTTCTCATAACCATAGACTACTGATGATTCAACATGAGCTAAAATTGAATGGTCATCCATTCTTATTTCTTTAGCAGTTCTCAGTTTATCCACTTTTGATTGAAGCAAGCCAATATTTTAGCCATTTCACAGCAAGCCTCATTTTCCATTCCAATGATTTTTCCCATATATCCATTTTGTGCATGCATAATCTCTTTTGA
This sequence comes from Thuja plicata, assembly GCA_018584345.1. Classification (NCBI taxonomy): domain Eukaryota; kingdom Viridiplantae; phylum Streptophyta; class Pinopsida; order Cupressales; family Cupressaceae; genus Thuja; species Thuja plicata. The sequence continues at coordinate 3,063,390 of MU227491.1, forward strand.
ACTAATCTGATTTTCAATAATCTAGGATGATTCCTCAATAGATTTTTCATATAGTGAACCTTCCCATTCCATATTCACCTTAACAATAAACAAAGAATTCTCATCCATCCTTGACATTACTTTCTCAGAGAGGAACTTAAACAAATTCTATGTTGTGTACTTCAATTTCCAACTGCTCTTTCTCCTTTCTCCATAGATCCATTGTTCCCTCAGTTACCTTTAATAATTGCTTAGATTTATCTATCAAACTATCGAAATTACCAGCAAATTTAATGATTTCCTTGGTTACCTTATCCATCCATGTGAAAAAAGCTTTTGAAATAGACCTATCTTTATGCACTTGATCTAAGAATTTCTGATTCTCTGAATATTTGACATCCAGATCAAATGGGACCATTGACATTGGTTGAGGCACAGGATCCTAAAGTTGTTTGATGTATTTAGCCATTTTGCAAAGAGCATGCTTTAATATTATTTTATCTTCAGCATCCTTCTGCACTTGATGGTTGATTTTTTTGTTCACCGAGTTCAAAATCTTCAGGTCAGTGGCATACATCCCCAAGTCTATCTTTTCCACAAGAAAATACTTTTCTGTAACTTCATCACTGGTTTTGTCAAAGTTCAGCTTGAATATTTCTTCCATCCAATGACCTATTTTGGCATCCACATCAACCATTGCTTCTACCTTTGGTTTCTTAACCTGCAGATTTTTTCCAAGGTACTTGCTGACTAGATTCCTCACAGGAGCAGTGATAGGAACAATATTCCTCTTCTTGTTGACAGACAAATCTAGCCAGTTTAGACTCTTTGGAGTAGAATCATTTGTGGGGGTATTCAATATAGACAGGTCTGACTCTCTCCTAGTGATTGAGTTTTTGAAGGAGTAGCTGAGCTCTTGTCCATTCTGAGTTTCTTTCTAGGATGTGTCTCACTTCCTTTTCCTTCTAGGTCAATTATAATGCAGGAGATTGTATCTATATTTTCTTTTCTTTTGCTACTTGTCCTTGTGGTCTTTATGAATTGTGCAGGAGTTGGCTTTTCATCTTAAGGATGATCTTTTATCCCAGCTTTAAATTCACCTGCAGGGAGAAATTCCTCAATTTCATTAGTAAGAGCAGAGGGATTTGTGAGTTTTGAAATTCTTATGCTTTTCCTGATTATTGGATTAGGAATCTCTTGCTTCTTCTTCTTGTTCATCTCTTTTAGCCACTTGTCTATTTTTTTAACACATCATGTGAGATAGCACTTAAATCATCCACTTCTTCTCTCCCCCAATCTACTTTTCTGGATATTATTTCATTGTTTAGTTCTACAAAATTAGGCTCTGTCACCTCTTCTTCATCGTCTGTATCAAGCCCTTTAATTTTAAAAGGGAGTCGCATTGTAATAATTTGGTTCAAAGTAAACCTGGAATGTAATCTCCTCATAACCTCAAATTCATCTGTACAGTCCACCCAGAAATCTTCCAAATGCGGCTGATGTAGAAAAGTGGCATCCACTTTGAAATGACCTGCCATGAATTTCTTGCTATCGAAATAACATCTGCTTTGATAGGAAGGGAGATTGATAGCCTTTAATTTAGCATCGAGGGATGACATAGCATGTGTTAACTAGAAACGATAGTGCCCTATATCAATTGGGAAGAAGGAACCTACTCCTCTTTTGGGTTTGAACTTCAACCCTACCTAGAGTATTTGCCTGCATATTTCCAACAGAACATATTTATCCAAGCAATATCTTGGAAGCTTTACAGGTTAACCACTGAAACCCCTAACTCTCAAGTAACTGAAAGTGGGAAATTGGATAAAGAAACTGTCATAAATTTTAACCAACTCCATGGCTTCTTCAGACATTCTATAATTTACTTTTCCTCTAAGATCAAAAACCAACTTGGCCAGGAATGTATCTTGAACTCTTCAGAAACTCCCAAGGTTTCTCTTCTTCTACAAATAAGAATCATATTTGTGGATTTTCATGTCATCTCTCCATGGTTCATGAGGAAAACCTTCCCAATTCTTTCTTATGGCTAAAACATAAAATAGGTACGAAGACATATAGAAACTGGATGCTTCTGCAGACATGGGATAATTCTTCATCAAGTTTAGCTGCTATTATATCAGCCCAGTCAACATATTTTCCTTCAGTTAAAATGGTTTGGACAAGAATATACATCCAGTCTTCCCACATAATGTCATTGGGTTTACCTCTCAATCTGTTTAACATGACTACAATGTCACGCACCTCCCCTATCAAATGATCCTTCTTAAGAGGTTTGGGTAACCTTGAACCTCCTCTCTCAGCTTTTAGCAACTAGTCTATGGCTATGTTGTTACTGTAATCTTTGTAATTATGATGAAATTCCTTCTTAGCCTTCTCAAAGTCGTAGTCAACATATGAAAATGCATCAGGGATTCTCAGAGAAGCCATAACTACTTGCCTGTTGATAGACACCAATACTTCTTTGGAAGGAAGGCAAATGCATTTGTCAATCCTATTGTACCTAATTATGCATTCCATAACTAATTCAGGGCACGGAGTCACCTCAGGGAAACCAGTAGCTTCCAACAATCCACTTTCCACAATCTTGGTCGATAAGGTTCCTTCTTTTGCAGCCTTTAATCTTTGGACAATCTTTGTTATGTCTTCATTTACAAGGATTGTATCTCTCATCTCTGGTAAGAAACTACTTATAAGAGAAAAATTTCTCTCCTTTACAAATCTAGCTTGAGAATCTGACTCACTAGGACTACCCATAGTAACCCCTAAATAAATGATTTCAAGATAAAGAGATGAAAACAAAGACTAGAACTTCCTTTCTTTACAGCATATAGTTTTAAAATTAGAAAGGAGAAATGAGGAAAATTACTTGGAACTCACTAGAGTTAAATATTTTCACTTCCCAGAGAGAGACCTTCAATATGCTTCAGCTTTGTGTGTGCTTTCGACGGTTATGTGAAAATAGAAAAGGCAATTAGAGAAGATAAAATACATATATTTAATTTGCCTTCTTTAGTAATCATGATTGCATGCTGCAAATTAATGATTCTCACCATCATTAGCTGGCCACATCCAATCACATTTATTTCCTTTTCAAGCAAGATGTACTTATGTTGTGTTTCACATTTACTTCCCATCTTTTTAGACTGATCTCTTAAAGGAAAGTGAGATCCAGCATGTGTCACGATCACACAGTCATTATCACATTTTAGATTTTGAACTTTGAGCCATCAAGCTCGTAGTTCAAAATTCAAAATCACATATGCTTTAGTCATATATTGATAAAACAATGGATAAGATAGACTAATGCAAGATGGGAAATGGGGAATTGAACTTTGAACTTTCAACTATGAAGTTCAATGTTCAATATTCAATAGAACGCTGACACCAAAAGGGAAAAGATGTGGAATGAACATGCAAAGGGACAAGTGCAAGATGGGAAATTGAATTTTGAACCTTGAACTACGAAGTTTAAGATTCAATATTCAATATTACATTGACACACAATAGTGTGAATAAAGCAACTTGTACCAATCGAAGGAGTGCTCACATTTTGTAAAGCAACAAATGGAAAATTTAACTTTGAACTTTGAACTATGAAGTTCAAGGATCAAGATTCAATATACACTTTGACACAATACATGACTCTTGAAAAATTAAATCATAAGGCTTTTTGACCTACAATAGGTGGCTTTGTCTAGGAAAAGGACCGTGAGGGATGAAACAATGAACTCCAAAAGTCTCTGGTTCCGCACAAAACTAAGCTAACAAGCAAGAAGACCTACTCTAAAGCACGAAAAAAACTTATGTACACAAAATACCAGCTACTTACAGCTCATAAAGCTTGATAACCTGTTCGTTAAAGGATAAGGGCATTTTTGTTCCATCAGCATATTTCAATTTGAAAGAGTTGGAGCCGAGCTCTTGGCTTATCTCGAAAGGACCTTTCCATAGTGAATCAAATTTGTTGTGTGCTCCTTTGGGTTCCTACCTTTTGTCCCATAGTAAAAATTTATCCCCCGTCATTAACTTCCTGGGTTGAGCCCTTCTGTCAAAGATCTTCTTCACCCTAGCTTGGTGACTGGTGATGTGATCTACAATATTCTCCCGCTCTTCCTCAATCTTGCACAAATACATGATCCTTTTCTCCAGACCATTTTGGAAATGTTGGCCTTCAATCACCTTTTGTAACTTAGCAGTAGCTAGTTCTAATGGGAGAGAAAGTTGAACTTTTATAGCATATACCAGTTCAAAAGGTGATATTCCTATGGCTCTTGTAGGTGAAGTGTGATCTGCCCATAGTGCTTCGTGTAACCTCTTGTGCCAATCTTTGGCATTGTCATCTACTAACTTTTTCATTATAGAGATCAAATTCTTGTTAGTTCATTCAGCCTGACCATTGCCCTAAGGAAAGTAGTTAGATGAGTGTGATAATTGAATTCCATTATCATAACAGAAAAGCTACATTTCAAAAGAGGAGAATTTTTGCACATTGTCAGCCACTATCTTTGTCGGAACTCTAATCTTACCAAAATATTTTCTTTCAAGAAGGAACAAACTATTTCTGAAGTGGTTCTTCTCACGGGAATGGCTTATGTCCATTTAGTAAAGTAGTCTATTACGGTCAGAATATGAGTGTGACCTACACTTGAAGGAGGATTTATAGGTCCTATGAAGTCTATACCCCATTTCTTGAAAGGTTCTTCAATAACCATAGGCCTTAATGGAAAGGCTTCCAAATCAGGTTTCCTAGAGAATAGCTTACATTTTTTGCACTGTGCTACCCACTTGTAAGGATCCTTGAACATCCCGTGCCAATAGTAACAATTCCTAAGTATTTTTAAAGTTGTTACTGAGGATGAGAAGTGTCTGTCGCAAGCTTCATTGTGAAAGGGTTGAAGCAGTTTCTTTTGTTGATCTTCATCGACACACGAGAGGAACATCTCATCTAAGCCTCATTTGTATAATACATCATCAAAGATAACATACTTAACTGCTTTTAATTTCAAATTCCTTTTTTCTTTTGTAGTGATGTGATCTGGACATTCTCCATATGTTAAATAAAAGGCCACATCAGAAAACCAGGCATCCTTTAAACCTATGAAGAAGGATAGAGGAATATTATCTCCCAAACCTTCATCAATTTTTGTGATCAGCTTGCAGGCACCTTGACCCTTTACTAATTTAGTAGGTTTTATTTCTAGATCAAACTCTTGCACTTTTTCCACCCGCGTCACTCTGTTATTCATATAGACTTCTTGCTGAGTTAAAATACTCTTAACAGCTGAATTTGGGATGTACACTGTAGAATGAGAATGTAGAATATAGTACCAAAACTATTTGATGGCTTTTACTACTACATAAGATTTCTTTTCTATGGGAGAGTATTTTAGCTCATGTTTCTTCAATGGCACACTCATAAAGGAGATAGGAACATCCTCCCCTACTTCATTCTTTTGCAATAGGATGCTTGACATGGTATGTTCTGAGGTATAGCAGTGTATCACAAAATCCTTCCTAAAATCTGTATGAGCAAGGACTAGAGCTTGAGAAATTTCTTTCTTGACTTCATTAAAAGATCTTTTAGCCTCATCAGTCCATTTGAAACTTTTATTTTCACTTAGTAAGCTTTCCATAGATCGGGTTGTTTCTGAAAAATCAGGTACAAATCTTCTCAAAAAGTTTATTTGCCCAAAGAATGATCTTATCCCATTCTTGTTTGAAGGCAAACATAGCGATTGGATTTCCCATACCCTTTCAGGATCGATCTTGATTCCTTCTTTCGATACTATATGACCCAGTAGCTTACCTTCAGTCACACAGAAAATAGATTTCTTAGGGTTTAATGATATCCCTTGACTTCTACATTCCTACAGGATGAGCTTTAAATATTTTGAATGTTTCTTCCTTCTTTGAGAGAAAATGGTCATATCATCAAGATACACCACAATAATCATATTCATCAAATGACCAAAAGAAGAGTTCGTGGCCCTCTGGAAGGTAGCCCATGCATTAATCAAGCCAAAAGGCATTCGATTATATGTGAATGTGCTCCATGGTGTAGTAAAAGCTATCTTATGTTGATCATTAGGGCCTACACTGATTTGATTATATCTTGAAAAACCATCTAGCATAGACATCATTTTAGAGCCTATGACCATCTGTAGATTTTGATCCATATTGGGAAGGGCGAAGTTATCTTTCAAACTAGCCTTATTCAAATTTCTGAAATCCACATAGATCTGAATCTCTCCATTCTTCTTACAAATGGGCACTATGTTTGCTACCCATGTTGAATGATGAATGGGATATATTATTCTTGCACTTAGCATTTTATCGACTTCTCTAAAAATGGTGTTAGCCACTCTGGGGTTATAGTTTCTCAACTTCTGTCTGAAGGGCTTGGCACCAGAATTTAGCGGGATGTGATGTTGAAACTGCCCATTTCTAAAGTCTTTTAGGTCCTCATATGACCATGCAAACACATTTTAAATTATTTTAGCAACTTCGTGAACACCACTTTTTCTTCAAGGTTACAACATGTGCCTAGATTCACATACCTAGGATCCTCATTATCACCTATATTTATTTTCTCGAAGTCACCAGACTGTTTATTGCTGATCTTTTCAGTTTGGCCAACAAAACAGTCACTACGGTTAAATAGGCTCTCCATTGTTATGAGACCTTTAGGAATATGATTTCCTTCTAACTGCACAAAACCTTCCTTTTCATCAATTTTTTCATCTGCACAAAACTCTTGACACTTGAACTCTGAACCTTCAAAAAATACTGAAGAGAATTTTTTGATACCTTGCAAAAATGTCAGTACATGAGCATCGTCACTGAAGACTTGCCAAGAATTGGAATTTTCTGGCACACTAGGGTGATGGACCAATTCAATAGTTTAATGGATGTTGTCAAAATCAGGATGAGGAACTAACAATGTTGCAGAGTCGGCAAGGACGTCTGCCCTTGAATTTAGCTCTCTACGTACTGATTTGATTGAAAATGCATCAAAATCCTCGGTCTCATCCCACACCCTATTTTTGTAATGCTTCATTCTTTCATTCCTTACTGCATATATCCCCCTCACTTTCTTTACAATTAGCTCAACATCTCCCTTAGCTTTTAAAATTCTGATACCTTTCTTTTTTACCTCCTAAATACCGAGCAATAATGCTTTGTATTCAACCGTGTTATTGGTATTTTCAAATTCCAATTTAAAAGCAAACGGGCATTTTTCTTCAAAATGGTATATCAACACTACTCCTGCACTGGAACCCGTGGATGAGCAGCTTCCATCAAACTTGAGGGTCTAGATTCCTTCATTTCTAGGAGATTCTATTTCTGTAACATCTTCTTCAGGAAAAATCACATAGTTAGCGAAATATGTTTCTTGGTATAAGATCTAGGCTCTGGGATCTTCAGATTAAAAGATAGTATATTTTGACTTGGTCTCAGGTTGTAAGATTACCTTCTGATTTCCAATGGTAATTATTGCTTGTGACCAATCTAATTTAATTTCTCCTCCTAAATCTCGGTAGAAGGTTCGACTTAAGAGCATACCATAGCTAGCAGGTATGTCAACAACAAGAATGGTTAACTTTAGCCTTTTATTGGGGTAGGCGGCTAATGAAACTTGAGCATCTTTGATTTGACCAAGCAATGGGACTTGTTTAGAATCCATCAAATAACATTTGCCAAAGGTCTTTTTTAAGGGAAAATCTAGGGCTTTTGCTATAGATGAAGGCATTATATTGTCTGACGCCCCTGAGTCTGTGATGCAGTTACTAAATTTATGACCATGCATGAATAGAGATACATAGAAAGGTTCTAGCTTACCTAAAATAAGGATAGGTTGAACATTTTTAGGGGAAATTGAATTTTGATTTACATGAGTTTCCTGAGCAGACACATTATTTGTTTGATTCGCTACAACTTCAGGAGAGGATCCTCTTACAAAATCAACTAATTTATCAAACTCGTTGGGATTTAACTTCAAATATTCAATAGGAGAAATCTGAATCTTGGAAGATTTACAAAAATCAATAAAATCAAAGGAAGAATCAGGGTCTGATTTTTTTATAGTCTTTGCCTCTGGTCCTTCTTTTTGGTCCACCTTTGAGCTGCTACTTGGATTCATATGTTCCTTTTCTCTTTTATTTTGAAATGGATGTGAGACTCGATTGATACTTTTTCTACCTTGTTGACCCCTAGTGAGCACAGAACAAGAAGGTTCCTCCAGAGTAATTAAAATTTCACCACCATGATTCAATTAGACTCATATTCTCGGTAGTAACTTACGGAGTCTCTAGGTCCTCTGGAGTTTTCTTCATTAATAGGGATATCTTTGATAGTCTCTTTGTTAGCCCCTAACTACTTATATCACACCATTTTAAGACACGTGTCCCCATCATGCTCATCTGTTAAATGAAAGATACACATATTACTCTTTGCAGGGGGAGGCTCAATTTGTAGTCTTTGCTGAATCGGCAAGGCATTTGATGTTTTCCCATAATTTTTTGTCCCTTGATTTGGATATCTACAAGGTATATCTTGATATGGGGAAGGACTAGATTTTGGTAACTGTCTTTTTAGGGCAATCATGTCATTAAATAATCTTTGCACTACAGGGTCAATAGAACTAGAAGTAGATTCTTTATTGGCTGATGTTTGCACTTCTCTTCTCCACTTTCTAGCTATTATTAAATCATCCTCAAGTTCTACAGCAAGGTTCTGGGCAGCAGCTAAATCAGCAACTCTATCCCATCTTAACTGACAACTTATGTCTGGCGGCATAGCATTGACGAAGAAACCTTTTTGAATTTCACCATTTGGTCTTTTGGCATTGGGAATTTGGTATAAGATCTTGTTGAATTTTTCTACATACTCCCTCATAGGTTCGTGCGTCTCCTTTTTTTATTGGGATAGTTGAAGCAAGAGGGAGTGTTCGTCTTCAGCAGACTTGAAACATGATTCAAAAGCCATCTTCATAGAATTCCAATTAGTAATGTGACCATTTGGCAAATGATAGAACCAGTCGATAGCTGATTTGGTGAGAGTTTGTACAAATAACCTAATCGCCACATCTTCATGTTGGACAGCTAAAACTCCACAGGCAGTATTGAAAGCATTAAGATGGTCGTCTATGGAAATTTTTCCATTACCATAGAATTTAGGTAATACATCTCTAGCCACTTTTGGTAGGGGATGATTTCCTCCCACATTTAAAGGGCCAATAGCCACTCCCCAAGGTTGAGCCATGATTGAATTAGGGAAGATGGTTACAATAGGTGGGGCTTGTGTTCCAAATAATGTTAAGGCTTGCCAATTAAGATGGCTTGAAGATGCTTCAGGGGAAACTTTAGGGGGAGAAGAAGGTCTACTCTTCACTTTCTTCTTAGGGGTAAAGGTAATAGGAAAGTGAAAATTTTGCAATTCTTGATAAAAACCTATCAAAGATACCTTCTCTCCTCTAAGACCTAGTATAAGGATGAGAATCTAGGTTTAAGGTCCTTGTGGACCTTGAGCTGCTCTATCCACCACTGCAGCTTCTTGAGCTATGGGAATTCCTCTCAGTGAATCCCCAATCTCTTCCTCCTATTCAATAACAAGTCAAACTTGTTGGTATTGTTGATCACTTACCCTTAGGTTCCAGGACAAGGCGTGTAAATCAAAAATAATGTCCTCTTGAGTATCTAAAAAGTGTAAATCAGGTTGAATGACAGGAGGAATTTATTCTTGACAAGGTATTACATCAACAGGTGATACCGTGATTGAATTTCATATGGAGACAAAATTGCATACTGAGGTCCCCAGTAGAGTCGCCAAAAATCTGTTAGTGAACAGATTTTTCCTTTTAAAAATAACAATTAGAAACTCTTATACCCTGAATACAAAAGGAAAAATGCACTAACGGTTGAATGAGTTACTCACAACTGCACTCTCTATTTTAAAGGAATAGCTACCTTATACAATGATTAATCTTTGATAACCTTTTATTAAGAAAGAATTTGTTTTCAAGATACACTTTTAACCAAAAAGTATGAAAGGCTGCAATCCACGCTCATCATTGATAAATGATTAACTATTTGGATATTTTAAGATCTTTTAAGATATCTAAGCCAACTGAATAGAACCTTAAATAGATAAGTAAACTAAGTATGGCCAATTCACAAAGTTATCAAATCCTCAAAAAGAATACTAAATAGATTCTGAAATATAATTGCAAACTATGGTAGCACACTCATTCAATTCTAACTGAAACTAAAATTGCACACATTAATAATCCAACTGATCCATCAAGATACCAAGGTCTTCTTATAGAACCAACTGATAATATATTAATATATTCAAAATTTCCAGTTTTATCAATACTAAAACAACTTAAACAAAACATAAAATCTGGTAAATTTTTTCTTCTAGAGAACCAACCCTCAAGTGGTCATCAAAATTAACATATATAGCCACTCAGGGCTTGAATCAGCTTTCAAAACTAATTTCCTTAAAGAAAGCAGTAACTTGTGGAAAAGAACTTAAAATAGAAAAACTACTTTAGCAAACTAATTGACAGATAGGCCAATTCTAGCTCCATCAGATGCCTTGGTGGCGTTCTTTGCCACTTTCCACTCCTCAAATGCTACAAAGAAGCTCATCCTCTATTCCTGATTCAGTTTTGCAACCGATTCAAACCTCTATAACCAAATATATTTTAAATTCATCTGTTGTGACTTGCCTTCAAAGATTTTCATTTGCTCATAACCATAGACTACTGCTGATTCAACATGAGCTAAAATTGAATGGTCATACATTCTGATTTCTTTAGCAGTTCTCAATTTCTCCACTTTTTGATTGAAGCAAGCCAGTATTTTAGCCATTTCACTGCAAGCCTCATTTTCCATTCTAATGATTTTTCTCGTATATCCATTTTGCACATGCATAATCTCTTTTGAACTAATCTAATTTTCAATAATCTGGGATGATTCCTCAATAGCTTGTTCATACAGCGAACCTTCCCATTCTAGATTCACCTTAACAATAAACAAAGAATTCTCATCCATCCCTGATATTACTTTCTCAAAGAGCAACTTGTTTATACCATAGGTATAAACAAATTCTATTTTATGTACTTTGATTTCTAACTTCTCTTTCTCCTTTCTCCACAGATCCATTGTTCCCTCAGTTACCTTTAATAATTGCTCAGATTTATCTATCAAACTATCAAAATCACCAACAAACTTAATGATTTCCTTGGTTACCTTATCCATCCATGTGAAGAAATATTTTGAAATAGACCTGTCTTTATGCACTTGATCTAAGAATTTCTGATTCTCTGGAGATTTGACATCCAGATCAAATGGGACCATTGATAGTGGTTGAGGCGCGAGATCCTGAAGTTGTTTGATGTATTTAGCCATTTTGCAAAGAGCATGTTTTAATCTTATTTTATCTTTGGCATCCTTCTACACTCGATGGTTGATTTTTTTGTTCATTGAGTTTAGAATCTTTAGGTCAATGCCCCTGGTAGACATCCCCAGGTCTATCTTTTCCATAAGAAAATCCTTTTCTATAACTTCATCATTGGTTTTGTCATATTTTGGCTTGAATATTTCTGCCATCCAATGACCCATTTTGGCATCCACATCAACCATTGCTTCTACCTTTGGTTTCTTAACCCTCAGAGATTTTCCAAGGTACATGCTGACCAGATCCCCCACAGTAGCAGTGATAGGAACAATGTTCCTCTTCTTGTTGACAGACAAATCCAGCCAGTTCAAACTCTTTGGAGTAGAATCATTTGTGGGAGTATTCAATATAGACAAGTCCTGATGACCCTCTCCTACTAATTGATTTTTTGAAGGAGTAGCTAAGCTCTTGTCCATTCTGAGTTTCTTTCTAGGTTGTGTCTCACTTTCTTTTGCTTCTAGGTCAATTATAATGCAGGAGATTGTATATGTATTTTCTTTTCTTTTTCTCCTTGTCCTCAGGGTCTTTATGAATTGTGCAGGAATTGGCTTTTCATCTTCAGGATTATGTTTTATCCCAGCTTTAAATTCACCTGTAGGGAGTAATTCCTCAATTTCATTAGTAAGAGCAGAGGGATTTGTGATTTTTGAAATTCTTGTGCTTTTCCTGATTATTGGATTGGGAATCTCTTGCTTCTTCTTTTTCATATTTTTTTGCCACTTATCTATTCTTTTGAACACATCATGTGAGATGGCACTTAAATCATCCACTTCTTCTCTCCCCTAATCTACTTTTTTGGTTATTATTTCATTGATTTGTTTTACAAAATTAGGCTTTGTCACCTCTTCTTCATCATCTGTATCAAGCCCTTTGATTTTAAAAGCGAGCTGCATTGTAATAATTTGGTTCAAAGTAAACCTGGAATGTAATCTCCTCAACCTCAAATTCATCTGTACAGTCTACCCATAAATCTTATAAATCTGGCTGATGTAGAAAAGTGGCATCCACTTTGAAATGACCTGCCATGAATTTCTTGCTATCAAAATAACTTCTACTTTGATAGGAAGGGAGATTGATAGCCTTTAATTCAGCATCAAGGGAGGACATAGTGTGTGTTAACCAGAAATGATAGTGCCCTATATCAATTGGGAAGAAGGAACCTACTCCTCTTTTGGGTTTTAACTTCAACCCTACCTGGAGTATTTGCCTGCATATTTCCAATTGAACATATTTATCCAAGCAATATCTTGGAAGCTTTACAGGTTCACTACTGAAACCCCCGACTCTCAAGTAACTGAAAGTGGGAAATTGGATAAAGAAACTGTTGTAAATTTTAACCAACTCCATGGCTTCTTCAGACATTCTACAATTTACTTTTCCTCTTAGCTCAAAAACCAGCTTGACCAAGAATGTATCTTGGGCTCTTCAGAAACTCCAAAGGTTTCTCTTCTTCTGTAAATAAGAATGATATTCGTAGATTTTCATGTCATCTCTCCATGGTTCGTGAGGCAAACCTTCCCAATTCTTTCTTATGGCTAAAACATAAAACAGGTACGAAGACATATAGAAACTAGACGCTTCTACAGACTGGGATAATTCTTCATCAAGTTTAGCTGCTATTATCTCATCCCAGTCAACATATTTTCCTTCAGTTAAAATGGTTTGGACAAGAATATACATCCAGTCTTCCCACATAATGTCATTGGGTTTACCTATCAGTCTGTTTAACATGACTACAATTTCATCCACCTACCTTATCAAATGATCCTTCTTAAGAGGTTTGGGTAACCTTAAACCTCCTCTCTTAGCTTTTAGCAACCAGTCTCTGGCTATGTTGTTGTTTTAATCTTTATAATTATGATGAAATTCCTTCTTAGCCTTCTCAAAGTTGCAGTCGACATATGTTTCTACATCAGGGATTCTCAGAGAAGCCATAACTACTTGCCTGTTGATAGACGCCAATACTTCTCTGGAAGGAAGGAAAATGCATTTATCAATCCTATTGTACCTATTTATGCATTCCATAACTAATTCAGGGCATGGAGTCACCTCATGGAAACCAGCAGCTTCCAACAATCCACTTTCCACAATCTTGGCTGATAGGGTTCCTTCTTTTGCAGCCTTTAATCTTTGGACAATCTCTGCTATGTCTTCATTTACAAGGATTGTATCTCTCATCTCTGGCAAGCAACTACTTATAGGAGAAAACTTTCTCTCCTTTAAAAATCTAGCTTGAGAAGCTGACTCGCTAGGACTACCCATAGTAACCCCTAAATAAATTATTTCAAGATAAAGAGATGAAAATAAAGACTGGAACTTCCTTTCTTTACAGCATATAGTTTTAAAACCAAAAAGGAGAAATGAGGAAAATTACTTGGAACTCACGAGAGTTAAACATTTTTTGCTTCCCACAGAGAGACCTTCAATTTGCTTCGGCTCTATGTCTGCTTCTGATGGTTATGTGAAAACAGAAAAGGCAATTGGAGAAGATAAAATACATACATTTAATTTGCCTTCTATAGTAATCATGATTGCATGCTGTGAATTAATGATTCTCATCGTCATTAGCTGGCCACGTCCAATCACATTTATTTACTTTTCAAGCAAGATTTACTTTTTCTGTGTTTCACATTTACTTCCCATCTTTTCAGATCGATCTCTTGAAGGAAAGTGAGATCCGGCATGTGTCACGATCACACGGTCATTATCGTATTTTAGATTTTGAACTTTGAACCATGAAACTCAAATTTCAAAATTCAAAATCACATATGCTTTAGTCATATATTCATAAAACAATGGATAAGACAGACTAACGCAAGATGGGAAATGGGGAATTGAACTTTGAACTTTGAACTTTGAACTTTGAACTGTGAAGTTCAATGTTCAATATTCAATAGAACGCTGACACAAAAAGGGAAAAGACGTGGAATGAACATGCAAAGGGACAAGTGCAAGATGAGAAATTGAATTTTGAACCTTGAACTATGAAGTTCAAGATTCAAGATTCAATATTACATTGACACACAATAGCGCGAATAAAGCAACTTGTACCGATCGAAGGAGTGCTCACATTTTGCAAAGTGACAAACGGAAAATTGAACTTTGAACTGTGAAGTTCAAGGTTAAAGATTCAATATACACTTTGACACAATACATGACTCTTGAAAAATTAAATCATAAGGCTTTTTTACCTGCAACATGAATGATGCCAATCATGTTTCAATTCCATGTGAATTAGGAACAAAGTTAATGATAGATATGGAATGGTGCAGGAGCACCTAGGAAAAATCTCCATTATTAGTTCAAATTTTGGCTTGTAACTGACTCTAGCCAAGTCAGTGAATTTTTTTTTGACCTTAGAAGGTCTTACAAAGTGTGTGGCTAGATGGATTAGTAGTTAGTACTAAATCCAATCTAGTCTTGTTAATTTCTTGTTTTTATGGTTGTTAGGTCTAGAATGGGAAAATGAGTCTTTATGAGTCATAGAATTAGGTGGGATGAAGAAAGTGCCTAAAAATTCCTTTATGATTTTTATTCATCGATTGAAGGAGGTTAGAGGTCCTAAAATTTAGTTATGAGCATTAATGCAAAAGATGCTAAATGTTGTCATGACAACATTTTGCAATATTGCAAATGTTGCATGCAACATAGACAATTTTTTTGTTCCTATCCAAATGGAGGAGGGAAATCAATGTTAGTGTCCTAGAGACATGGAGGAAGCATATTAAGATACTCCTAGGCTCATTTCCTGAGGTAGAATGAATGTAATCAAGTTTTTGAATAGCAATAGAACTCGGTGTTCTGGTTTTTACAATACAGTCGACTTGTTTGAATGCTAATGGTGTTTTAAGTGATTAAAAGGTTGAAAATATTGTTGGATATATGAACTATGATTAGATACAAGATATTTTTATTCAGTGAGAAAGTATACTAGAGTTTATTTGATAGTCTTACAAAATTGTTTAGGATTTAGAGTGTTTTTTGGTCCAGTTTAGGAGGATTTTGATTTCATGGCTCCCCCATAGAATCCAACCGTGGGAAACTACAATAGGTGGATGAATATTTTAGGGGAGGCTCTATACAATATAAATATGAAAGTATGAGTTCAGGAAGTTAAGCTAGCTATTTTTAAAGTTATGCCCTAGGCGAGCAATGTTTGTTCGGCTAGGGGTATGACAGTGTTAAATTTGAGTGCCATTGCAAGGGTATGTTTGGAAGAAGAAAACCAAGAGTGGTTTTAAAATAATTAGGGTCTAATAGAACCCTATCTATGAGCTGAGGTCCTTACCAATCCATCTAGATATATTTATAGATAGAAATCATTGGATTGCAATTATTGCACAAAAAAAGCCTTATTTGACCTACATTTTAGGACACTACTGTACGTGTGACCTAGGGAGATAAAACCTTAAAAATATTCAAGGTTTTGGAAAAGGGTATCCATATATTCAATTATTTTGTGGGGTTGTTTGGTTATTTTAAGCAAGAATCCAGAAAAAACCCTCTGGATAGGGCTAATTGGGCAATTAGGCCTAATAGGACCAAAACAGTGTAAAGTTGGAACTCAATTGTTTTGAGTTTGAAGACCCATGTAAATGGGATGGAAGGGATGTAAAATGGATTTCCTAATGGTGGAAAAGACCTTTTTAGTATTGGTGAGCATGTTTTGAAGAGTTTGTACTTGGAATCTTCCAAGAGAGTATAGAGACAAAGAAAAATTTCTATGTTGGAAATCCTTCAAGGTAAAACACAAAAGAACTAACTCTTGGAGTGGAGTTAGAATAGTCTTAGGCTTGGAGAATTGATACTATTAGGTTCCTATAAGAGGAATTAGGATCTTGATAATATTAGGACAAGCAAGAGTCCTATCTAGAGCATTGTGTGAGCACACCTTGGAGCAACTTCCATCAGATTGGTATCAGAGAATACTTGATCAGGCTTGTGGTTAATGTTCTAACCAGAAAAATCAGTAGAAGAGTCTACAATGGTGACAAGTGAAGATTTAGCTAATAATTTAGATGATCAAGAAGTGGAGAATAGAATACTCTGAGACAGATTGGCCCAATTAGAGAAAAAGGTAGATGAATTTGATGTGAAAGCAGATGAAGTGAAGGATAAAGTTGAAGGGAAAGGCAAGGAGATTGCCATAGATGATGAAGTACCCAAAGTTGACCATGTCCTTAATGAGGAACCATTCTTGAAATCTTTAAAGGATATGAGTGGTAAAGCACTAGAAGGAGTTCCAATCTTTACTGGAAAGATGGAACCAGAGTTAGTCCTAGATTGGATAGAAGGACAAGAAAACCATTTTGAGTGTGATGGCATCACTGAGGCTCAAAAGGTGAAAGTTTCTAAATCCATACTTAGAGGGTCTGCACTCACTTGGTGTAAATTCATCCAAGATGAGAGGGAGAAGGAAGGAAAGAAGCCCATTTCCACATGGAGAGCTATAGTTGCAAAAATTAGAGATGCTTATATCCCTAAGGATTATGAAATCCAACGGCATAAAAGAAGACAAGGTTTAAGACAGAAGGTCCTAGATGTAAACTCCTATACTGAAGAGTTTCAGAGACTTTGCATGAGATCTAGAGTTGCAGAGGATGAGAAGGTTAAGGTAGCAAGATACCTTAATGGCCTTAAGTGGGCCATACAATATAAGATGAGTCTCTTGACTACAGACACCATTCAGTAGTGCCATGTAGGGCCTCACTGACCCTATCATGGAAAACGAAGTGAAGTAGTGAATGGAATAAAGTAATTCGGGCAGTGACAAGGTAAGTACATTACTTTAATGCTTCAAATCACCTAGTTAACATATGTTTATTCCTTGCTATGCCACTTTTGGTCTCTTTAAAATGTGAATGTTAATTTAAGATTTTATGATAATTTCCATAGTGTGAATGATAATGATAAAATTGGATGAAATTAAAGGTTGAAAACCATTTTTTATGTGATTACTTTAGAACATTGCACCGTGGACTATTTACTTTGATATATGATAATGAATTCAGACAATCGAGCCTTAAGGTTTCAATACCAATGGAGTCATTTCCATCTACTTAAAATTTGCTCTAGGATATCCAAACTATTACCTGTCATTTTATATAGATTAATATGATATCAATAAGTGTAGTACCCCTTCATATTAGTGCTTTAGTGTTGTGTGATTCCGTCATCTTAATAATTTTTATGGTTGTATGATTAGACCTAAATCAAGTATTGGAATATTGTGCATGGAATTAATTAATAATATTATTGATACTTCTATACCATAGTCTAAATAGGTAATAAATAACATGAGCAACTATTATGAATTAATAGTGAGGATTCCTATTGTGTTCTTAACTTATACTTTGTTTTTGTCTCATGGGGCTTATAAGATCTTATTATAGCTATTGGTTTGATGATCAAAAGTATTTCAACCTTGTTATCAATAACGATCATTTTTCATTCGAGTAAAATCGTTAGATAGTTATTACTTTGGTCTAGATATTAAAGAGGATGCAAGAGATAACATTAAGGTAATATTTATTCTTGTGTGCAAAGGAAACATATAAGATTAGAATTAAGATGTGTCTTAAACATCTTGTTAGAATAGTTAGCCTCAAGGTAAATTTGAATGACAATTTTAGTACTTGAAGAAACGTTAATTTATAGATTATTGCTCTCGCTTTCAGATAATATTAGAAATAATGATTTTGATGTAGGTATCTAAACCTTCTACCCTTATTTGAGGCATTTGAGCCTAATTTTTTTATCCCTAGATGGAATAGATCGTTATTGCACATCTATTTGTTATATGGAAATATCAAGTTAAACAAATATCTTTATAATCATTGGAAATTACATGTATACCTTAATTAAACAAAGGAAACTTCATATTTAAGATAATAATTTAAACTTGCAGTCATATTATATGTGATCATAGAAGGTGAAATTTAGTCCTCATAACCTATAAGTATTTCCTTAATGAAAGTTAATGTTGCATTAATTATTGTTTGTGAAATAGAAATAGAAGAGAAGAACACAATTCTATTGTTTATCTATTTATTTTAATTCATTGATTCAAAGAATGAGTCCTTTAATAATCCTCCTTGATAGGAAAATTGAAATTCAAGGCCATTCTAAGACTTTTATTGATTAAAAGTATCATTATTTAAATGGTTGATAATGTAAGCAATAGAGAGACTATGTCCATTAACCAAGTAATTAAAGTATGTAGTCAAACTACTATTGCTTAGATGAAATTGGGACCTTGGTGACATGATTATTATTGATGGCTATTGTCTATGTTAAACTCAAGATTTAATATATTTATAATGGTGAAATATATGTATATAAATGTAGAAAATTAAATCAGACCAATAAATTAAATGTATATGTAAGGGTTCGATTTGACGCATTAGTCGTAGAAGATAACAATCGTAATGACCTACAAAGCAATTAACAAGTGGGAAGGAGATAGTAGGATATTGATGGGAGTAGGTAGAGGACATGACAGTGAGGTGAGGGGTTGCCATTGGTATGGGTGCCCCAAAGTGTGGTCATGGATGGGAGGGGAGAGAGGGTCAGCAGAATGGGATGGCAGGGGAGTTGAGTGGGAAGATAGTTTATTGTTTGAATTGAAAATGGTAGGTTTTTATTTTGAACAATATCATTAAAGATGGGCTCGTTGCTGCATTGGGAATGGGAAGGATAGAAAGGCGTGTAATAGAAGAGAAGCTACAAAGCATAGTGGGGATCTTGGAAGTCTCGCACCATGCAGTAGAAGCATTGTCCAGTCCGCCAAAGGGGATGGAAAAGTACTTGGCAAAGTTAGATTTGTTTGTGGAAGCCGCAGTAACAACAGGAAGAAGGGATCATTTCCGCCATTAGTGAAGAATGTTGTTTATTGTGTACAAAAAGAGTTTTTGGATCATGAATAAGGGACGCGCACTGTGGAGATATCATTTTTTTTTGGAGGCAGAGAGAGAAGGGGTGCGACAGAGGAGGATGGGAAAACAAGAGATGGCAGGAGGGTGCAAGAGAAAGAGGGAGGAGACTGATAGAGGGGGACAACAAGTGGGTGCGGCCCCTGAAGTCTGCAGCATGCCTTGTTTAGTGGGGTGGCTCCTGGTGTCTGTAGCGCTACTAGGAGTGTATTTGGCCCCTGAAGATTTCATTCCACAGAAATCATAGCCATAAAAGGGCCTCCTATCATGTCGATGAAAGGAATGATGGGGATGATGGAAGTGATTCTTATGTTATTGGTAAGAAGGCTAGACGATATAAATAGATACAGTGATCAAAAGTTTAGTCACAGGTGCAGCTAGAAGGCTGAGAGGGGCGACACTTCAGATGGAACTCAAACCCCCATTTTTCTCCCTATGGTCTCACCGTATGGTGCAGTTTTCCAATGGGTAGGGTCTTGGACCAGATGCACGCATTAGTTGCCTTGATGGCACTGTAGATCCTTTTCATGCTGAGAGGTGGAGGTATCTTCCTGTTTCCTTAAAACCCTAAATATAGGAATTCATTCCTTTGTAACAAGGTTGATTTCCTCTTTTCTAGTCTTGAGTATGCAACAGTGTTTTAGTTAGGAAACCTTCTTGTTATTGAATGATTTTAATGTTTGAAGTTATTGAATCTATAAAATTTTGAAGAATTAGAAGTTTGGTTAATAATTTTAATTATCGAGGGTAAGATTATTTTTGGATTACTATTTTAGATATTGTTAAGTATTCATTAGGTAGTTACATTTATATAATGACTATTTTATGGTTGTCAAAGGATAACTTTAGAATTGGAAGTTAACGATTGCTTTGTTTTTATTTTATTTAAAAGAAAAATAATAAGAATAAGAATAATAAAGAAAGAGAATTTAAATTAACTACTGATGTTTTGGAAATTATGGAAATGTTTAGTAAGGTTTATATCTTAAGTAATAAGTATGTTTTGAATTAGACCTTGCATATAAGTTATAATTATAAATCCATGGTTTTTGAATTATTAAAACTTTTAGATTAGATGTGTATGTAAGTATGTATGAATGAAAGAAATGGCCTCAACTTAAGCTTGCTATACTTTTTTTTTAATTATAGATATGTACTCGCACTTTTGAAATACAATCTAACCCTAGCGGTCACTAGATTTTTGATAGAGAATCTTTAATTAATGTTAAGGTATTTCTATTCTTTTATGAATATATTTACAAAAGATTTATTTAGTTACAGATGAGATATTAAGGATTTTGGATTACAACATATTGACAATGAGAGTATGCATTTGGTTGAAAATATCTTATTATCTTATTGAACTAAGTATTTGAACCGTGGTCCTAAAATAATCTAAAAGCACGTTGATCTTTAGATCAATCTTGTTGTCCGATAGTATGAACATTGTAGATACTATATTGATTTTTTTCCTCTTGATACATTATCATAAACTCTCTCAGATTTATATCTTGTTATTTTGGCATCCAAGTGAAAATATATTAGCATCCATTCATAACTCCCTGACATATACCACATTCAATTTCTATAGTGATTGTACCCTATTAAGGCATACCTAGTATAAATTGGTTTAAGTTTTGTAAACCTGAACTATGATGTCTCTGCGAGTTACGTAGGCAAGGCCATCTACAATGAGCCCCCGAGGCATTAGGTCTGGCCCTTAAGACTTGTACTTTTGATTTCTTCCTGGCTCTTGACCCCCTCCCCAATGTTTTGCATAGTTTGCATCACTTTACAAAACTAGTTTATAGTATCTCATAGTTTATTTAACTACGTCATTGATGTAGCTTATCTTACGACCTTGTATGTAATCAGAAAAGAAATCTAACATCATGCATCTAGTTTCATGCATCTAGTTGTGTAGCAATATATAAATATGCAGAAAATGGAGAGGGATAGGAAGAGAAAACTCAGGTATGCAACATCTTCTCTTGATTTTTCATTTCAATACTATGAAAGGATATTGTTTAAATTTGCTCTATTTCCTCCTTATGTTATTGGTAAATATTATAATTAGTAGAATCATGAATTACTAATGTAGTTAAAATGGTATGTTATATTTTTTTTTAAAAATGTCGCATTTATGGTTGTAAATTTTGGGCATTACATGCCACCAAATTGCTATAAAAGTTGAAGAGAAGATGAGAAAGAAACAAGACTCTAGCACTACCAGAGGAAGAGGTAAAGGAAGAGACACTAGAGGACAGAGAGGTGGATATGGAGGAAGGATTTTTGAACCAAAGAGTCAAGGAGAGACTAAATTTGTTGAACAACAAGAAGGAAACTCCAACATAGGGAGTTCAAATAGAGGAAGGAACTATAGTATCAGAGGAATAAACAATAACCAAGGTAGGGGTAACTACTTTGCTAACATGAAGTGTTGCCACTGTAACCAGATGGGGCATCCTGCATACAGATGTCCAGAGAAGGGTACTACTTCTCAAGGAAGTGAGAAAAGGGTGAATTATGTCCAAGAAGAGGCTAGTGGTGGAAGCAAACACCCTGAGGTTCCCTTAGAGTCAGAGGAAGGTGAGAATTTAACGATCAAAAGAACTTTGATTAAGGAACCAGTGAAAGAAGAGCCTAGTCAAAGGAGATCACTATTTAGAGTGAAATGAAAAATGACGGGGAAATTGTGTACATTCATCATAGACTCAGGGTCTACTAACAACATAGTGTCAGAGGAGGCAATCAGTAAGTTGAAAATGAAAAGGATACACCACACCAATCCTTATAAATTCACTTGGCTAAATAAAGGACAACATGTCCTTGTCAATGAACAAGCTTGGGTGGAGTTTTTAATTGGAATGTATAAGGAAAAATTATTGTATGATGTGCTACCTATGGACACATGTCACCTACTCCTAGGTAGACCATGAAAATTTGATCAGTAAGCCATGCATGATGGAGCAAGGAATTCATATTCTTTCAAGAAAGAAAATGTAACATTCAAAATATAGTCACTATTGGAGGATGGAGAAATGAAATCATATGGCCCCAGTGTTCTCATCGTTAGTGAGAAAGAGTTCTTAGAAGAAGGAGAAGGAGTTGGTTTTGCACTTGTGTTGAAACCAAAAGAAGAAATTGTAGACAAGACAGTCAAGAAAATAGAATTTCCAAGGGAAGTGCAAGAGATGTTGCAGGAGTATGAAGGTATTGTTAGTGATGGAAAACCATCATCCCTACCCCCTAAGAGGATTGTAGTCCACTAGATAGACTTCATTCTAGGAGCTACCCTTCCCAATAAGGATGCATATAAAATGACTCCTCAACAAAATGAGGAAATAGCTAGACAGATTCAAGAACTCCTAAGACAAGGTCTGATTACGAAAATGATTAGCCCTTGTGCCATACCCATTGTCTTAGCCCCTAAAAAGGGAGGAACATGGAGGTTATGTACTGACTCCAGAGAAATAAATAAAATAACCATTAGGTATAGGTTCCCTATCCCTAGGATAGAAGGCCTAATGGATTGTATAGGTGAAGCCAAATTTTTTACAAAGATTGAATTGAAGAGTGGATACCACCAAATCATAGTCAATGAGGGGGTGAATGGAAAATAGCCTTCAAGACCACAGAAGGATTGTATGAGTGGCTTTTCATTCCATTTGGGTTATCCAATGCCCCATCCACATTCATGGGACTCATGAATGAAGTCCTAAAAGACTACATAGGAAAATATGTGGTATTCTACTTGGATGATATACTCATCTATAGAAAGACAAGATAAGAACACCTCAGACATCTGAAAATAGTCTTCAAGAAGCTGCATGAAGAGAAGTTGATGATCAACTTGGAGAAATGTGAATTCATGAAACAAGAGCTAGTGTGCCTTGGGTTCGTAATATCTCAAGGCAATATAAAGATGGATCCTATAAAAGTGGAAGCCATCATCAACTGGCCTACTCCCAGGATAGCCACTGAGGTAAGAAGTTTTCATGGCTTAGCATAGTACTATAGAAATTTTATAAATAAATTCAGTGCAATTTGTGCTCCTATGCTTGATACTATCAAGGGTGGGATGAAAACTAAATTTGTATGGAATGAACAAGATAGCCATGGGTTTGAGTTGTTAAAGAAGAATATTTCTACCCAACCAATCTTGATTTTTCCAAGCTTTGAGAAGCTATTCACAGTGGAGTGTGGTGCCAGCAATGTAGTCATTGGTGCAGTCCTAAGCCAAGAGGGGAGATCAGTGGCCTTTCACTCTGAGAAACTAAGTGAAGCAAAGAAGAAATAATCTTCTTATGACCTAGAGATGTATGCTCTAGTCCAAGCATTGATAAAATGGAGACACTACTTGCTTCCAAAGGATTTTTTAGTCTTCTCAGACAACCAAGTACTAAGCTTCTTTAACTCACAAGATAAGCTTAGTCATAAGCATATGAAGTGGGTTGAGTACCTGCAAGCATACACCTTCAACATCAAGCACAAGAAGGGATTGCATAATAAGGTAGTAGATGCCTTAAGTAGAAGATCCTTGACCATCCAAGAGATCCAACTGTAACCACCCAAATTTGGTCTGTCGCAACTATGGACCCTATTTTCCCTAAGTGTGATCATACCCTCAATTTATGTCCAAACGACCATGTTACTGCTTGGCATAATTCTTTAAATCAATTTAATATCCTAGGTGATTTTTATCACTGATTTACATTAACTATTATAGCCATACAATTCAAATCAATTTCGACCAATCAAATCAAATCAAAATTGAACATGGCTATAGTATTTAGTTATAAAGGAATTAAATAAATCCCTAAATCAAATACCCACTTGCAATTAACCCATTCCCCTAGCCTATTTAATTTAATTAAAATGGCTATAGTTCTCTAATTATTAAAAAGCAATTTTATTGTTTAAATAA
>MU227491.1:3088321-3100684 GCA_018584345.1 Thuja plicata
TTGAATCAAATCCTTCATGCTAGGATAGTATTGGTCACTGATTTGGAGCATATTCTGAGGGCTAAATATGCAACTAATCACACTCTTTCTAGTTAGAAGGCAATAGGCTGATATTAGTGGTTTCTAATGTTTTATCTAACCATTTGAGCTAATGCAATGACCTATTGAGTGTTTATGTCATTTTCAACAGGTACCCATTTACACACACACACCAACTATATAGCATGGGGATAGACAACTTCAAATACCTATATGGAGAAGATGAAGACTTTTCAGATTTACAAGGTATGCCAAGAATATAAGAATCACTTTCATAGTCAATTCTCTGAATATACCTTGCAGGGTGGTTTATTGTTTAAAGGGAGTGTATTGTGTTTCCCTAGAGGGTCTATAAGAGAGAATCTAATTCAAGAGAAACACAATGGAGCACTTAGTGGCCATTTTGGTGTCAATAAGACACAAGAATTAGTTCAAAGATTTTACTTTTGGCCCAAGATGAATTTGGATGTTAAGAAATATGTAGAAAATTGTGTTATCTGTCAAAATTCAAAAGGTACATCTTCAAATGTAGGCCTATACCAACCTCTACCCATTCCAACCAAACCATGGGAATGTTTGAGCATGGATTTTGTAGTTGGTTTTCCCTAGACAAAACAGGGAATGGAAAGAATTTATGTTATTGTAGATAGGTTCAGTAAGATGGCACACTTTGTACCATGCAAGACAACCCATGATGCAAGTCAGATAGCTTCCCTATTCTTCAAGGAGGTAGTCAGAATACATGGTTTTCCCTTGAGTATAGTGTCAGAGAGAGACACAAAGTTTATGAGTCATTTTTGGAAGACTCTATGGCAGAAGTTAGGAACCAAGTTGTCTTTTGGATCTACATACCATCCTCAGACTGATGGCCAAACTGAGGTAGTAAATACTAGTATTGGTAACCTCCTAAGATGCTTAACTAAAGAGTATGGTCAAACTTGGGACCAACTCATTGGACAAGCTGAATATGCCTACAATGACACAGTGAATAGGACTACTGGTAAGAGTCCTTTTGAGAGTTTTTGGCCTTCATCCTAGAGGAATATATGAGCTTAGAGATCTTAAGGATGGAGCCAAGGGAAGTGGTTATGTTGAAGACTTTTCACATGCTATGCAAGAGGTACATAAAACAGTAAAGAAGACATTGACAGAAAATACAAAGAAGCTTAAGAGAAAAGTGGATGAATGAAAGAGAGAGGTCCAATTCAAATTTGGGGATCTAGTGATGGTTCACCTCAACAAAGAAATATTACAAAAAGGAATACCACATAAGCTTTAGATGAGGAGAATTGGCTCACGTACCATACTAGCCAAATATGGAGCAAATGCCTACAAGGTGGAGTTAACATAGAACAGTGGTTTATCTCTTGTGTTCAATGTATCAAACTTAGTTTTGTATAAAGGACCAGCACTAGATCTTGATTAGAGTCTAAATGAGGTTATACAGGAGGTGGAAGACCTAAACTTACCATCTACACCAAACAAGAAGGCAGGGTGCATCCCAGACTCAAGAGTCTACAAGTAGACTAGAAAGAAGGAGTACAAAGAACATCTAGTGAAGTGGCAGGAACAAACAGATGTTGATGCTACATGGATCAGGGAGACAGAGTTCAAAAATTTGGGAGTGAACTCCAACTTACTCAATCCAAGGGTGGATTGAAGCTTTTTCATTTGGGGAGGATGGTGCAGGAGCACCTATGAAAACTATTCATTCTTAGTTCAAATTTTGGCTTGTAACTAACTCTAGCCAAGTCAGTGACTTTTATTTTGACCTTAGAAGGTCTTGCAAGGTGTGTGGCTAGATGGATTAGTAGTTAGTACTAAATCCAATCTAGTCTTGTTAATTTCTTATTTTTATGGTTGTTAGGTCTAGAATGGGAAAATGAGTCTTAATGAGTCCTAGACTTAGGTGGGATTATGAAAGTGCCTAAAAATGAATTGATGATGTGTATTCATTGATTAAAGGAGGTTAGAGGTCCTAAAAGTTAGTTATGAGCATTAATGCAAAAGATGTTAAATGTTGTCATGACAACATTTTGCAATATTGCAAATGTTGCATGCAACATAGACAGCTTTTTGATTCCTTTCAAAATGGAGGAGGGAAATAAATGTTAGTGGCCTAGAAACATGGAGGAAGAATCTTAAGATAATCCAAGGCTCATTTCCCTAGGTAGAATGAATGTAATCAAGTTTTTGAATAGCAATAGAACTCGGTGTTCTGGTTTTTATAGTACAGTCGACTTGTTTGAATGCTAATGGTGTGTTAATGGATTGAAAGGTTGAAAATATTGTTGGATATGAAAAGTAGGAGTAGATAAAATATCTTTTCACTCAGTGAGAAATTATATTAGAGTTGATTTGATAG
Source organism: Thuja plicata (assembly GCA_018584345.1). NCBI lineage: Eukaryota > Viridiplantae > Streptophyta > Pinopsida > Cupressales > Cupressaceae > Thuja > Thuja plicata. The sequence continues at coordinate 3,090,726 of MU227491.1, forward strand.
TCTTAGGAAATTGTTTAGGATTTAGAGTGTTTACTGGTCCAGTTTAGGAGGATTTTGATTTCATGGCTCCCCCATAGAATCCAACTGTGGGAAACTATAATAGGTGGATGAATATGTTAGGGGAGCATATATATAGTGTAAATATGCAAGGAGGATTTTAGGAAGTTAAGATAGCTATTTTTAAAGTTATGCCCTAGGCGAGCAATGTATGTCCGGCTAGTGGTATGATAGGGCTAAGTTTGAGTGCCATTGCAAGGGTATGTTTGGAAGAAGAAAAGAAAGAGTGGTTTTAGAAGAATTAGGGTATAATAGAACCATTTATATGAGATGAGGTCCTTACCAATCCATCTGGATATATTTCTAGATAGAAATCAGTGGATTGCAGTCATTGCACAAAAAAGCCCTATTTGACCTACATTTTAGGACAATACTGTACGGGTGACCTAGGGAGATAAAACCTTAAAAATATTCAATTTTTTGGAAAAGGGTATCCATATCTTCAATTATTTTATGGGGTTGTTTGGTAATTTTAAGCAAGAATCTAGAAAAACCCTCTAGATAGGGCTAATTGGGCAATTAGGCTAATAGGACCAAAACAATGTAAAGTTGGAACTCAATTGTTTTGAGTTTGAAGACCCATTAAAATGGGATGGAAATGATTTCAAATGGATTTCCTAATGGTGTACATGACCTTTGTATTATTGGTGAGCATGTTTTGAAGAGTTTGTACTCGAAATCTTCTAAGAGAGTATAGAGACAAAGAGAAATTACTATTTTGAAAATCCTTCAAGGTAAAACAAAAAAGAACTAACTCTTGGAGTGGAGTTAGAATAGTATTAGGCTTGGATACTTGAGACTATTAGGGTCTTAGAAGAGGAATTAGGATTTTGAGCAGGTTAGGACAAGCATAATTCCTATCTAGAGCATTGTGTGAGCACACCTTGGAGCAACTTTCATCATCGAATCTCCATTTATAGATGCTACTCCTTATAGACAACTCGTAGGAAGTTTAAATTATCTAACTCTCACTAGACCTAATTTATATTTTAGTGTTGGTTTAGTTTCAATATTTATGTCCAAACCTCAACAAACACAGTTCAAAATTGCTAAAATAATATTCAGATATATTAAAGGTACTCTTGATGTAGGATTATTTTATGATGCAAATTATGATTTTACATTAAAAGGCTTTACTAATTCAGATTTAGGTGGAGACCCCAATGATGGGAAATCTACTTTTGGGTATTGTTTTTTTCTTGGTTCAGGTTCTATATCTTGGAAAAGTAAAAAATATCAATCTGTTTCTCTATATTCTACCGAAGCTTAATACAAAATTTGTACTAATGCCTCTAAGGAATCTTTATGGCTTAGAAGAATTCTTGAAGATTTGGGTCTACCTCAACAAGAACCTACACCTTTATATTGTGACAATAAAAGTGCAATAGACTTGGCAAAGAATATGGTTTACCATGCAAATTCAAAGCACATTTCTCTCCACCACCACTTCATTACAGAGCAAATTGAAGAAAAGAAAGTTTTCCTCATCTATTGCAAGGGTGAAGATCAAGTTGCAGATAGTTTGACAAAGCCTCTTTCTAGAGAGAAATTTGAATTTCATTGTAAAAATTTGTGTTTGATACCCCTTGATGTAAATACCCCAAGTAAATATTAAAGTGGGGTGTTATAATTTAATCTTTCCTTGGTAAAATGTGTAATTAAAGGATAAACCAAAGTATCCTAATTTGTATTTGTTCTCTAGTCCAAGTAAGAGGACATGTCACATTTTTGTAATTCCTTTAATAAGGAAATTAGATTCCTCTTTAAGAAGAATCTCACATTTGGCACACACTCAATGTGAATGTGGCATTCATAGAAGATGGGATTTACATGCAAACTCCTCCACTCATCTCTATTTAAGAGATGCCTCTACACACACTTGCTCAATAATCTTCTCTATTTTCTCACTTCTCAAATTCTCAATCTTGCTCTCACTATTGTAATGAGCTTATCTCTCTCTTTCTCTCTTCTTATTTAGGCTTTGTGTCTCATTCATATTATACACAAGGGGTTTTTTCTTGCTTTTTCCCCTTTCAAAATTCTTGTGTTCTTGTCTTGGTCTTGGAGCATTTTGGTGATCTTGGTGTTTGAACTATTGAAGGAAAATCTCTCTTTGTATTTGGTAAAAATCTTCCTTTTGCACATTCTCTTGGATTCATTCCTTATCATTTTTCCATTTTCTTTTATGTTTCTAACATTATCTATGTACCCTACATGAAACTTAGAACAAAAATTAGTACTAAAAATGTATGTTTAGTCCCCTTCACCTGTATATAAGAGTTGATTAGAGAAGGTATATGCACAGGTGATGAACATGCATATTTTTCTAAGTACTACTGGGGGCTTACCCAGAAACAATGTACTGTTGTGATAAAATCATCACACAAGTCCATTTGTTGTTGGGTCAAGTTCCCAGTAGTGCTTGGTCAAATCTGCATGTTTGTGACTTGTGCATATACCTTCTCTGAAAATACGTAACTTTCATTCCAACCATAGGAATAGTCTATAAATTAGTGGAACATTTCGTCTAAACTCTTATTTTATGAATTCCAAAGTTATAGATTTTTGTGAAGAGATTTGGTCATGTATTAATAATGCTCGAGTGGATTGTTTGCATAAGTTGATTTTATACAAGATGGACCATCAAAAGACTAAAAATTGCACCCTAAATTCACTTGAAGCATCAGATGCCCCAAAGACAGAAAGAGAGAAATACAAATGAACAATTTCTATCTCTTCCTGTCTTTGGGGCATCCAAAGCTTCAAATCATACTTGACATCATCAGTTGACAACTTCACTTTTTTGTCTTCAACAACATTGCCAGAAGAAGGAATCTGTGAGTGGTTTGGTTGTATTTGAAGCCAGGTAATTTGACTAAATTAAGTTTATATTCTTTTAATTTTTTTGTTTATATTGGGTTGTAACCATAATAAAATAGATGTGTTTATCATGTAAAATCACTCTATCTGGCGCCAAAACCACCTTGCCTGCACTTGGCGGGAACTATGCTACACTCCAGCTCTTGTCTTATTTTGGAATTATTTGTGTAGGCTTGTAATCATCATAGAAATGAACGGGTGGATGGTAGATTATTATATTTTTGTGAGATTTTTGCATGTTTTCGCAAATTCAATTAGTATTCAACACCACTCTCCCTCCTTCTTTTGATTATACTTTCTTATTTTCTCTGAGGAAAGTGGTTTATGTTTTGGTTTTCCTGTAGTATTTGGACCATGCTTTTGTGGTGGAACAAAATCAAGTTTGTGCTTATTTATCCTATGCTTATTTTATAATTTGAAAGGACTAAATATGCATAGGATGAAGAAGCACAACCTTGATTTCATTCCACCACAAAAGCGTGGTCCAAATGGTACAAGCCAAAAACCAAAATGTAAATCTCTTTCCTCATAGAGAATAATAAATTATAATCAAAAGAGGGAGAATGATGTTGACTAACAAATGAATTTGTGGTATGATATGCAAAGAAAAGGTGTAATTGAACGTAAATGCAATATACATGGTGTAAAATATTATGAGGAACTCCCTAAAAAAGTAAAGAAAAAGGTTGAAGCTGAAATGCAATCTTATAATAGGGCTGAGAAGGAGGAGGAGGAAAGAAGGAATAGAATAATATTTTTGAACAAGAGAAAGAAAATTGATCGAAAGGTAATTCGCAAATGTACTCTTAAATCCTATTGTTTGATTATTTTACTTGTATTTGTATGCATGCGAATTTGATCTAATGTTCACATTCATGGCATTGTAGAGCGATGGTCAAGAAGGAACTAATGGGAATTAGCTGGGTCTCCAATTCAGAGGTGCAATAATCTACATTTATTTCTTTCATTTTACTTTCTTCAGCTGTTTTATGTTTAAATTTTTCCTGATTTTGGTCATTCTGTCTCTTGGTAAGATCATGGCACAGGAAATTAGGGGACATTTTTCTTCTATCTAAAATTTTTTTGTTCGTTAAAATTTTTGTTATTTTGTTGTAGATTCATAAAATCAAAATTTATTTTTGAATATGCATGTGTTTGCTTAGAGGGCTATTGATTCAAAGAAAATTGTAGGATTTAGGGTTGTCTTTTCCAACTTTTCATATGTTATTATGATTACCATTTTTTTAAGGGTTTATGTTGCCCATTATCTGTAACTGTGATATCCTTATGGAGGTAAATTTCATCTTCCATGGACCAACTATGTTTTGAACTTAGGAAGCCCCATTAGCGTCATGTTGTATTTTATAGTATCACACATGAATTGTTCTTCCAACGCTACAAACTACATCTCACCCCTCATCTTACTGATACCATAGACCAACAGACTTGTATTTAGTTTTATATTCATGTTTTTTGAAATCTAACTAAATTAAGGCTTTTGATCTTCAATTGTTATATAAGTAGTTTATTTGTATTATTGATTCACAAATGAAATCATAGGTTTTGTAGCAACATAAATTCATTTGATCTTGTTGAAAGAAGAAGTATTTAGAAGTATTTTAAAATATCTTTGAACTTGTTTTTCTCAAATTAGGTAAATGCTTTATGTTCTTATAATAAAATTATTATAGTTACTCTTATGGATGGAATAAGATGTATTGGAAATCACTAGTTTTTGAGTTATATCCGTGATATTTGATTTTCCGTTTAGAATTATGATAGAATTTTTATAAGAGGCCCTTTTGATTTTGTTTAGATTCTAATGTTTTCTTGAGTAATTAATGTTAAATCATATAGAGTCTTGGTTGAGGAAAGTTACAATTTCAGCAATAACAAATACATAAAATCAAAATTAAGAGAAGAGCTCCAATTCTATTCTTTTACATGTCACAATCTATAAATTATTTATGGTATGGGATGGTAAATAATTTTTAAAGGTATTTTGGTAGTTGAATTGTTAGTCAATTTGAGTAGTGAGGTTAGTATAATTGCACTTCTACAACTTGTCAAGTTGGGGTTTAATAGACATTGATATTAGTAGTTCAATGCATATGTTAGGAAGGCATGATATGATTAAATTATATACATGGTATACTAATATTTTATATTTTAAGATAAGTGGTCATAGAATTAGGTAATATGTATCTTCTCTCATACAATTATAAATCTTGTAGGTTTGGGATCATGGATATTGCCTTAATATCTTACAAGAATTGGCTCTCCATTGTAGTTATGAACTGTTGGATAGGTAACCTTATGAGGAGGTCTATGTATAACTTGTTTGTAGGTAGAATCTAATTAGGATCTCATCCTTGTTCACCTAAGTGGGTGGCAGATGATGGAGACACTATCTGGGGACTCTACCCTAGAAAGGGGTTGTGTAACCACTTCTACCATCCTTTAAAAGATTGGTTTTAAAGTTAAAGACGAACTATGATGTCTCTGTGAGTTATGTAGGCAATGCCATCTATGATGAGCCCCCGAGGCATTAGGTATGGCCCTTAGGTCTTGTACTTTTGATTTCTTCCTTGATCTTGCCACCCCTTACCAATATTTTTCATAGTTTGCATCTCTTTACGAAACTAGTTTTAAATACCTTATGATTGATTTAGCTAAGTTATTGATGTAGATTATCTTACGATATTGTATGTAATCAACTATGAATTTTATATCATGCATCTAGTTGTGTAGCTGTATATACAGGTGTGGGAAATAGAGAGGCAAGGAGAATATGATACAAATGAAAGAAAGAGAAATTCAGGTATGTAGTTGCAAGTCATGTTGGTTATTTGAACATCGTAATAAGCTTTATTGTTCTAAGTAGATTTATTATCATTTTAGATTTCACTTAAATAAAAAAACAAATAGGTTCACACTATGTATTAGTGTAGTATGTCATTGTTTAGAAAGAAAAAAAATATTGCAAATTAGATATGTTCAGAGTAGAATAAATAGTTTGTTTAATGTCCAATCTAGTGTTTTGAATTTTGGGCATTACATATAACTCTCCCATTTATTTTTCAAAAGTTATAATACTTCATACGGTAGATGTTTTCTAGCACTCATGTGTTATGGCATTTAATGAAGATGTACGTATCATAAGTACAATTTTTACAATTTTGTTTCTCTGCTATAAACAATTCATTTTATTCGAATTATTGCTTATGATAGTGTGTGTTTTATAAACATGTCCTTTGCATGAATACAAGGTGTTCCACTAGAACAATGCATTTTGAGGTATTCTATCAAACAGTTCAGGTACCTTGCCTATGCTTCCAAATCTCGCATATCCTACAATAATGGCATTTTGTATACAATTTTGGAGTCATTTTTTCAAACAACTCATGTACTTTGTCTATGCTTCCTGTCTACCCTTTATGCTTTGATGTATGTCCATACCCTATTCCAAGTTCCCATTTTGGCACAAGAAGGGAGGATTCTAGAAAATATTATGGAGTCTGGATTTATGCCTATGAATTGTATTTGATTTAAAGTTTCAAAATCCTTTTCAATATATAAATTTTGTTTATATCCTACAATAATAGAATTCAAAAATACCACATTTATTTTAGGCATATTGTCAAATATTACGTATGCATCGTCTATGCTTCCACATTTTGCAAGCATTTCTACTAGAGAATTTTTAACTAAATTTACCTTCCATCATGTTATGATGGATGTCCATACCTTGTTCCAAAGATCTGATTTAAACTATTTGACAATGGAAATTGTTTGGGTTATAAACCTACAAATTATAAGATATGAAATTGCACATATAATTAATAGAATTAATAGGACTATCTATAAAGAGAATAAAAAAAAACCAATAGCTTTATCAAACACATCACAATCTATGTCCATCTATATAGTTGAGCTGTAAGATTAAATAAGGAGATATTTAAATGTGCCAAATCCTTGTTAGTGGAAAGCAGTCATATAGATGCTTAGTGATGATCAACATTGAAGTTTCTTGTACATTAGATAAAAAATTTCTTTAACTACAGTATATGGTCATTCCTCTTTAATTGTCTTCAAGAATTACTATAAACGCATCATCGCTATTTGCAGTGGGGATCTAGTGCTTCGCCAAATAATTATCTATCTACATAAAAATAGAATGAACAGATCGCTCTTGTGAATCAGATGCTGAAATTTTAGCCTAATTGCCTTGACTACATTATCTCATCATTTATCTTTAATTATCTTTAAGAATTACTACAAACGCATCATCACTAGGCCCACTATGTTGTGTACTGGATAAAGTGTTCTTTCTTTTTTTCTCATTTACAAGGTACAAAAAATATGATAACTCATGAGTTAGAAGCTAATGAGGGTATCAGTGTTGTACATGGCTACAAATTCAACACCTCGTATCATCAATAAGTTAAGAAATCCAGCCCTAATGCCAGAATTTGTCATGGAGCCTCACCAAAATATGAAATCTCAGGTGGTATTATAGAGAGAAATTTAAACCAAGAAGTGATGTCACTCAAAGTAGAAGATCTAAAACAAATCTAATATAATCGTAAGCGAACATAAATAAACATTAATACAAAAGGACAACTTAATAATTTACAATTTGCCCAATTCGTCATGGAGCCTAACTAGAATATGAAATCTCAGGTGGTATTATAGAGAGAAAAGTTAAACCAAGAAGTGATGTCACTCAAAGTAGAAGATCTAAAACAAATCTAATGTAGTCGTAAGCGAACAGAAATAAACATTAATACAAAAGGACAACTTAATAATTTACAATTTGTCATGGAGCCCAACCAGAATATGAAATCTCAGGTGGTATTATAGAGAGAAAAGTTAAACCAAGAAGTGATGTCACTCAAAGTAGCAGATCTAAAACAAATCTAATGTAGTCGTAAGCGAATAGAAATAAACATTAATACAAAAGGACAACTTAATAATTTACAATTTGCCCAACTGGAGAAAAATAAAACTAAAATGTTGAGAATCTGAATGTCTATAAACTTCACATTAGTGTCCCAAGATTTTAAAAACTCTTAAGATTCAAGACATTTTTAACAAATCCTAACGAGAGACTAATAAACTCTAAAATATCAAAAAGTACACTAAACTTCTTATAGGCAAAACTATAGAATAGAAGTCTACATAAGGAAAACCATGCATGTAAATATACAAACTAAAAGGCTCTATAAATGGTTACAATTACAAATACACGCTATTGGAACACCATTACGAGCATTTTACATTTTATTTACACTATTATAGTCAGATAATTCTTAGAAATGCAATGAAATCATATTATGATATGATATGCAGCCAGAATTAAATGTTATACTACCATAAATGAAACAAGACATTATAAGTTATATGAAAACATTTTAAATACACACAGATTGTGCATGCATATATACCTATAGATTCAACCTCTTATCAATATGACACTCACCTTTGCCTTAAATTCAACCTGTGATTAATATGCCACACTCACCTTGTGTTAAATTCAACATGTGATCAATATGTCATTCTCACCTCTAAATCATAAATCATATTCATTTATCCTAAAAATTGTCACCAAAGTTGATGAGAGCCAAACAATTTTCTTTAATAGCTATCTTCTAAAATTTTATGCATATCACCATATAATCATATTTTCTTTGAAGTATCTTCAACCACAATCCACAAATCACATAGGTGTTCTTAACACCGGTTTCAATTTTTCAAAATCTCATATTTTGTAGCCCTGCATTGAAGAATTATAAAACAAAACAAATTCATCACTTTATATCGAAAAACTTTGTAGGATACATTCAATCCGGATGTAATACATACATATCAATGTAATGTAGCATAGAGATATCAATAAAAAGAAACAACTTAGGCATATATGCTTAACCTCCAGTAGTAGGATGATGAAACAACAAGTGAAGTGGAAAAATACAACTAGAATCCTAAACAACTAGCCATTGTCACCATTGTTAAATAGTAGGCCATAATATGGATATCATTTTGGAGCGATCACATTTCTTGTTCTTCTTCATCGTCATACTCCCCTTCATCGTCTGGTGTAGCATCTTGGTACTGCATATATTCAGAGACCATATCATTCATATTGCTTTTAGCCTCAGTGAACTTTGTCTCATCCATGCCCTCTCCAGTGTACCAATGCAAGAAAGTCTTTCTCCTAAACATAGCGGTGAACTGTTCACTCACGCGCCTGAACATCTCCTGAATGGAGGTGGAGTTACCGATGAAGTTGGATGTCATTTTAAGGCTCATGGGAGGAATGTCACAGGTAGAGGACTTCACATTGTTTGGGATCCATTCCACAAAGTAGGATTTCTTATTTTGCACATTCATCATCTTCTCGTCCACCTCCTTAGTGCTCATCTTCCCACGAAACATAGTTGAGGAGGTCAGGTAATGCTTGTAGCGGGGATCAATAGCACACATCTTGAAATTATAGGATATGAAATTGCACATAGAATTAATAGGACTAAACATAGAGATTCTATTAATTCTATTAAATAATGTATCACTATTTGTAAAGATTCTCAGTGTTGAGAATACAAATAGCATTGACATAGGCAATCATTGATATACATACACGAAAAATAAGAGATTACTGTTATAATATTAAATTAATTCACAAAGAAGGTTACTCAATGTGAAACAGTTTTCAATACTGTCAAGGAACATTAATCAATAAATCATCAAACTAATGGAACATTAACAGTGATAATAGTAATGAAATAAGAGTAAAGAGACATTTATCATTATCAATGATTCAGTGGATTGAGATATCTTATAATCGAGGCAGTAAAATGGCTCAATAATGATAGTAATCGATACAATAACAATCATACAATGTAATCTTAGATCTTCCTAAACATAGCCAAATGACTATTGTTATAGTAAAAATAGAGGCTCCATGAAATTAACAAAGATCTTGATAATGCTTTAAAATGGATGTTCACTATTATATGCAA
>MU227491.1:3101415-3122121 GCA_018584345.1 Thuja plicata
ATTACCATGAAAATATTGATATACAATGCATAGAAAAATAATAGTCTCAAGCTTAACATGATAGTAAGAACAATGATAACAACAATGTTATTAATGTTCAAGAAAATATTATAAGGGATAAGTAATTGGATTTGTAAGTATTCTGGAGCATATTTTAATTCAACTACTATACTTTCAATGAAAAGATTAGTAAAAGGAAATATATTATATATATTAATAGATTATTAATATATATTATTTAAAAAGAAATGAACTTGTCGTCGCTATTTCGACGGCAACCAAAATGATCAACAAACTGCTTTGATGGGAATGCTACAGTCTCAACGCATGCTGAAGTCGATAGTTCGATGGAAACCAAAATGATCAACGAACTGCTTTGATGGGAATGCCACAGTCTCAACACATGCTGAAGTCGATAGTTCAACGGCAACCAAAATGATCAACAAACTGCTTTGATGGGAATGCTACAGTCTCAACGCATGCTGAAGTTGATATTTCAACGGCAACCAAAATGATCGACGGGAATGCCATAGTCTCAACGCATGCTGAAGTCGATAGTTCGATGGCAACTAGAATGATCAATGATCTGATTCGACAGGAATGCTACAGTCTCGACGCATGTTGAAGTTGATAGTTTGAAGGGAACCAATATGATCAACGATCTAATTCAAGGGGAATTCTACAGTCTCGACGCATGCTAAAGTCGATAGATCGACCAAAAAAACAAATGGTGGTCGAAAATGATCAAGGATATGTGGGTCATTCTTCACCACCCCTTTGATTATTTCGACGTTGGAAGCATCAAACATTCGACCACTAGGTCGGTTGTTAGTTCGACGCAACCTAGGTGTGTCACATAATCGATGAAAAAATTTCGACGAAAATAGTGGTCGGTTGATCGACCAACCTGCATCAAAAATTGACTAACTCGCATCAAAAATTGGGCAAAATTTTACTAGTGACTTAACTGATGCAAGTGTTTCCCAATATAATAGAAAATGGAGAATGTTGTGCAAGGAGAGGAGGGGCAATGAAGTAGAGGAAGGGGCTAACGAAATGAGGAAAAAATGTAGTTAGAACCTGCGCAATACAGAGAAGAAGTTGTGCAAACACCAAGAAATGGTTAGTGTTGTGCAATACAGCAAAGTAATAGAGATTTGAATAACAGAGATTAAAAAAAACTAGCTGATAAATTCATTGCACGTTTCTTACATAATATAGAGTAAAAAATGACACTAATGGACCTTTGCACAACAACAACAAAAAAAAAGAATGGGAAAAGATTTGCTTCATTCTTGCAATGATGGATAAGTCTTGCTAACAAGATTCTATGTCATATACATGAACAGGAACAAGTGCAAATATTCATTAAAAACTTGAACCTAGAAATGACGTTTTCACTAAAAATGCAATGTCTAGTCACATTTTATCAAGTGATAGAGAAGGGGTCTAAATGCGAAAAGACTCTTATCACTAAGGGACTTTTAAAATTTTGAAAAGAGACCAACAATAATTCACCCAATCGAGCAAAAAACAAAATAATGTTTTGGTCAAGAAACAAGTGTGACAAACAATGGATTGGTTGATACCAAAGTGGTCAATAGAGATCGACCCATGGTAAGCCTTCAATGGACGTCCAACACAAATAAACCACCTCCAAATGACAATCTATTATGCAGAAATGACTGTTTGTCTAATGTAACTCAAAATGATTGAGAATGTGGTCTTGGGTCCAATAGTCCAAAACAAACATACGCACCCCTAGGGGAACCACTTGAGTCAATTTTGAAGTGGTTGATCTAACCTCATCTCATCACTTGACCATAGATAAAGCACCATGAATCAAGAACCTTTAAACCATCCTAGTAGAACGATAGCAACTTCTGTGAGTATCATCAAACCAAAGGTCATAACAATTAAATGTACTACTTTATCAAAGAAAAATGTCCTTGTACCTTTTGGAGTCCCGCTCAAGCTAGTCTTCGATAATGCTAACAAATTTACCCTCTGAGATTGTCCTATTCTGCTATGAGCATGGAATTGCAATGGTCCATTCATTGGAATTTTATCCTCAGGGGAATGGAGAAGCCGAACCCAACAACAAGATCCTAGTGTCAATTATAAAGAAGTTGGTAGATGAAAATAAGAGGAACTAGTATAAAAATTTATATGAAGCTTTATGGGAAGATAGGATTGTGCCTATAAGGGGAACTAGGATACTTCCTTTTGAGTTGGGATATCGTATTGGTTCAACACTATTTTTTTCTAGTAGAATTGTTGGCCTCTAAGTTGCAGAATGTGGTGGAAGATCAACAATTTAAAGACTCTTTGGAAAATAGATTTGTATACCTAACTAAGATTGAAGAGAAAAGATATTATATGGTAGATAAAATTGCACTCTACCAAGCAATGGTAAGAAATATTTTTTTATAAAAGAGTTGAACACAAGAACTTCATAGAAGGAGACATGGCTTTAAGTGGAACAACTCTATAAAATAAGCTTTTAGGGATATTAAGGAGGTCATTGATCACGCATTAGTTTTGGTGCACCCAAATTTTGATAAAGACATCGTCATTTATAGTTACACCTCTAAACATACAATGTCAGCCATTCTATTGCAAGTTAACAAGAAAAAGTTGGAAGCACCAATTATTTTTATGAGTCTCACTCAATAAGCATGAGATAAATTACTCTTAGGTGGAGAAACATGTACGTGTGGTTAAAGTTGTCAAGTCGATCAGATTTTACATCCTACATATCATGTTGTAGTTTATGTTCTTAACCCGAAAGTTAAAAGCATACTCACTCAAAATATTAGTTGCAACAAGAGGGGAACTTGGGTAGCTAAGGTCTAGGAATAACTTGGAGATCAATCCCACCAAGCTGGTAATGGGTATAGGTTTGTGTAAGAAGATGGCTGAAAAACAGCTTGAAAAGGAAGAATTCTCGATGATCATATTCAAAAGCCTACAAGATATTTAGTTATTTAAGGGCACTGCATATTACCTCACATATGGTGAGTGCTCCCCACATTTTTCATCTAAAGAGAAGAGAAATCTAAAGCTTAAATCATCTAGATATTTGATTTGGAATGATTCCCTTTATAAAAAGAGGATTAGATGGTACTTTCCTTAATGGTACTGTTGGAATCTTTTCACAACAAAGCTTGTGGTGGTCATTAATCCTACATTGTGACTGCATTCGAAATTCTAAGACAGTTAAATCGATCAGATTTTTTCATTCCTTCATGCTCTTTGCTCTTTTCCTGATGATGGATCACGGAGTGTGATCCGAAACGTTGATGCTAAAAATTACACACAATCAAAATCCAGAAATCAAGCTGAAAAATTCTAAGACAGTGTTATTATTATTCGGGAATGTTCAAGGACATATCTCTAGGTTGAAAATTGTGGAAAATGTAAGCAATTTGTAAGTAGACCCTAAGTGGCAGCCCTCCCACTCAAACAAGTGGTAATTGGTACACCTTCTCAGCAGTGGAGTCTATAATTTATGAAATTGTTCAACCCATCTTCATGTATTGGTCATACCCACATTTTTACATGAAAAGATTATTTTATTGTGTGGGTGGAAGCTATATGAGTTAAACATACTACTTTACAAGTAGTATGCAACTTTATCAAAGAAAACATCCTTTTATGTTTTAAAGTCCCACTCAAGCTAGTTGTGGATAATCATAAAAACATTCATCCTCGGATATTTTCCTTTTGTGCTATGAGCGTGGAATCACAATGGTTGATTCATCAGACAAGGATCCTCAAGGGAATGGGCAAGCAGAAACTAGCAACAAGAACCTAGTGTCAATTATAAAGAAATTAGTAGATGAAAATCAAAGGAAGTGGCACAAAATGTTATGTGAAGTTTTATGATAAGATAGTAACACACCTAAAAGGGAAATTGGGATGTTTCCTTTTGAGTTGGTATATGGTATTGTTTCAACACTAGCTTTGACAGTAGAATTGTCAGCCTGTAAGTTGCTAACTATGGTGGAAAATGTAAGCAGTTTGCAGGTAGACTATAAAGATTGAAGAGCAAAGAGATTATATGATAGGAATAATTACAGTCCACCAAGAGGGTGACAAAAGTTTTTATAAAATATTTGAACCCAAGAACTTCATGGAAGGAGACATGGATTTAAGTGGAATGACTCTGAAAAACAATCTTTTAGGGATATTAAGGAGAACGTTGCTCAAACTACTGTTTTGGTGCACCCAAATTTTGATAAAGACTTCATCATTTACTATTATGCCTCTAAACATACAATGTTAGCCATCCTATTGCAAGTTAATGAGCACAAATTGGAAGCGATGATTGCTTTTATGAGTGTCTCACTCGTGAAGCATGAGATGAAGTACTCTCAAGTGGAGAAACATACCTTTGTTGTGGTTAAAGTTGTCAAGTAGTTCAGATTTGACATCCTACATTCTCATGTTGCAGTTTGTGTCCCTGATCTAACAGTTAAAAGCATACTCACTTAGAAAATTGGCTACAATAAGAGGGGAACTTGGCTAGCTAAGGTCGAGGACTATGACTTGGAGATAAATTCCACCATGTTGGTAAATGGTTGATATTTTTGTAAACTGGTTGTTGAAAATGAGCCTAAGAAGGAAGAAAAATAACCCTTGATGGTCTTGTTCAAAGGCCTACAAGATTCTTGGTTCTCCATTGTTATGTATTACCTCACATATGGTGAGTGCTCTCCACATTTTTCATCCAAAGAGGAGAAATATGAAAATTAAAGCATCTAGATATGTGATCTAGAATGATACCCTGTTATAAAACAGGATTAGATGTGACTTTCCTTAAATGTGTGGATAAAGATAAGCAACAAAAACTATTGGAATCTTTTTACAACAAAGCTTGTGGTGGTCATTTCTCTTGCATTGTAACTTCATTCAATATTCTAAGATAGTGCTATTATTAGTTGGGCATGTTCAAGGATGCATATCATTGGGTTGCCAAGTGCAAAAAATACAAACAATTTTCAGGTAGACCCTAATTGGCGGTCCTCCCACTCAAATCAGTAGTAATTGAAGAGCCTTTTCAATGATGGGGTCTAGATTTTGTGAGTCTGATCAACCCATCTTCAAGTGTTGGTCATACCCACATTTTGACATCAATAGATTATTTTACTAGGCGGGTAGAAGCTATACTAGTCAAATGTACTAATTTAGTAGTCTCCAACTTTATCAAAGAAAACATCCTTGTATGTTTTGTTGTCCCACTCAAGTTGGTCATAGATAATGCTACAAATTTTTCATCCTCTAATATTTTCCTTTTCTTATATGAATATGGAATCCCAATGGTTCATTCATCAAACTATTATCCTCAAGGGAATGGGCAAGCTAAATCTAACAACAAGAACCTAGTGTCAAGCATGAAGAAGTTAGTAGATGAAAATCAAAGGAACTAGCATAAACAATTATGTGAAGCTTTATGGGAAGATAGGACCACACCTAAAAGGACAACTAGGATGTTGCCTTTTGAGTTGTTATATGGTATTAGTTCAACACTTCCTTTGCTAGTATAATTGTCATCCTCTAAGTTGCAGACTGTGGTGGAAGATCAACAATTTAAAGACTCTTTGGAGAAGATATTCGTATACCTAACTAAGATTGAACAGCAAAGAGATGATATGGTAGACATAATTATAATCCACCAAGCAAGAGTAAAAAGATTTTTGATTAAAGAGTTGAACCCAAGAACTTCATGGAAGGAGACATGGTGTTCTTATGGGATGAACAAAGAGAATCTAAAGGATTTCATAACAAGTTTGATTCTCTGTGGAAGGGACCCTTCAAGATGATCCAGGTAATTGGAAGCAATGGTTTCAAGTTAGCATACCCAAATTGGATGATCTTGCCACTCTCACATAATGGGAAGGACTTGATGTTGTCTCAAATCTAAATTAGGTGTCTATGGGTCGATGGTATTTGAGTGGCCTCTTAGACTTTTGTATAGGTTGCAACAACAAATGGGTCTTGCAACTTACAAAACACCTAGTAAATGATGCAAGGTGCGATAGTTATCATATACAATATTGTATGATGTACAATTTTATATTATGTTTTGAACTCACTTTGATGTCCATCTTCATTGTTTATAGGTCATTTTAGCCTTTGCCTTAGATTTTACCCCATGTGGTGTGTCGGGGTACAACTTTTAGTGATCATTTTCATAAAGTTAATGTTTTGATTAGACAAGCACAAGAATTTTTTTTCATAAAGTTAATGTTAAAAATGTCATATTTGTGTTATTTCCTAATGTTTGAAGCTTTGCTAAGCTAGAATTGTCAAGAAAGTAATGCTATGTATGAACGTTTATGTAACACACTAACATCATATGATAATTCAGGATCCTATAGTTAATTTCAAACATTTATTTCCCTATCACCTTCCTAGTCTACAAGAATAGCTCTAGAGAGAATTTGAATAGCTACCTACCTCTTATTTCTCCCTCCATTCCATCTATTTTGAATCAATATTATTCTCTATCAATCTCTTAACTTCCTTAGAGACTATTGTCATTTTTATCAACATTTAAAAGCACGTGTAGACTCCAACATCCTATTGAGCACTTGTAAGGTTTAGCAACATTCTACAACAATATTCTTGCCTTTATTTTTTTTTACCAAGTTTGGGAGGTGATTTGTATTGTTATTTTGTTGACTTCTTATGTTATTCATTTGATCATCATACAATTCTAGTTGGGATCTCACTTCTTACTTTATCAAAATTCTTATTTACAATTTAATGCATTATATTTACATTTTTCATTGCTCTTGGCTTGACAAAGTTGGAATAAGAGCACACTATTTTTTTCACAAATTCCCAAACAACCCCAACCAATTTTCTTATCTTACAACTATAGGTCCTTTTGGATGAAATTTATCCAACCATGCAGAAGTTTCTCTGATTATAGATATCTTTGGATTTTGAGTTAAATTAGCTTGATCTAATTATTATAGTTGGCCTATATGACAAAATAGGGATAATATTTTAAAAATATTGTTTTTGATAAATATAAGCAGCAAAATCAAGGGTGTTGACCCATACAAACAAGCTAGAAGGCTAAACAGTATAAACTAGGAGCATATTAACAACACATTAACAGCACGCCAAGAGTATCAAAAACAAATAGTAGCATGGTAATAGTTTTGGAAACAGCTAAAAACCACCATCATAGAAACCATATGAAAAATCATATGATAACTATAGCAAAAAACTAACCCACTCAGCAACATAGTCTTAAAACCATAAACTAATAGCAGCAAAGACTTAAACAACATAGTAAAGATACTATAGGCACCACAAGCCTTGGAGAGTTTCAGACAAAAAACTAAGCAAGAAACCATAAATAGAACTAGTTAAGCTTAACACCCAGTTGGGTAAGGACCCCAACCTAGTCATCTGTCAGGATCTTGAACAGTTCCTTATAATTTCCATCTTCTTTTGCAGTAAGCCCCAGCATCTTCTTCTGCAGCAAACACATGGAGTTGGCAGAGTTGTGCATAACCCTAAGGCTAAAGAGAGATATACCAGTCACTTTCATATCCAGGTCCATCATCTTGGTTTTCATCTTGTTCAAGTCATTTTCAGCACCATGCAGCCCTCACAGGTCCTAGTGATATTGTTTTTATAGGTCCCCTTGCCCCTATCTTCTTTCTCAGGCATCATGTCATTAGTCATATCAATAGGGCCAAAATTATCACTCTCAAAGACGTGAGTGGAAAAGTCGTCATCAGAGCCCTCAGCCTCCAAAGTTTCCTCTTCGTTTTCCTCCTTATGGCATTTCTCATCCTTGCCCTCTTTCAGATTATTTTCCCCGTTACCTCTCTTTTCATGTTCCTCAGGGACCTCCGTGTCTAAATCTTCAATCTCCTTGTATTTTCCCTGGCTAGCCGACCTAGTGGCAATTCTGTAAGAGCGCCTTTGGGTGTTCAACTCCTCAACCACCTCATCATCAGAACCCACCTCCTAGATAATGCAACAAGTTTTTTTTTCATTTTACCCTTCAACTTTACAGGGCTCTTGCATTTTTTCTTCAAAGGCTCAATTTTAATGGTGGTCGTAACATTGAGGTAGGTGGGGGTTGGCGGGATCCAGCCTTAATGCAAGGGTTGCGCAAACATTGTTTCCTGTTGGGACAAGGAGTATCTAGCATGCTAGCAAAGAGTGGGGAGCGAGGCGGAGGGGAAGCTTCATGGACAACAATTTGGCGAGGTTGGCATAGAGCAAGATGAAAATGGTAAAGACGAAAGATGAGGATTTGATGCGGAGGGATTGGCTTTTTACCATGTCTCTTGGCTATCTCCAAAATCCTTAACAATGTTTTCCAGAGAATTTAAAAGAAAAAATGAAAAGGAAATTAAGCTTCTATTCCGGAAGTGGTTCAAAATGGGCATGTGGTAGTAATAATAAACCTTGAACCGACCTTCAAAAGTAAAATATTTCATGACCATAAGGCATACCTGGTCCTAGGGTTCAAGGAGTTTATCTCTTTCGTAACCACCATGCATTTTGACAGGAGCCTCGTTTGGCTTGAAGAACTGGTTCATCCTTTCGGTGTCTAAGACCCTACTTTGCTTACTCCACTTTCTACCAATCATAGGAAGGCTCGCCGCCTTAGTAATCACATCTCCATTCACCTCAAAACTAATTCTTCCCACCAAAACCCTTCTCTCCACCCACGAACTGGCAAACTGAATAGAGAGATTTTCGTCGTAGCCAATCATATTCTCCAGGAATTGGGAAACTCCACCTTCTCTGCAAATGTACCACATCGTGGCATCATTTTTGAATTCATCTGGTTTGCTCGGCTCAATACGAACTCTATCACCACCCATGGTATAAACAATATAACACCCAATATCAACCCAAAAAATAGCAGAGCACCTAGGCGCCACAAAACCAATATCAACCCAGAAAATAGCAGAGCACCACAGCGCCACTGGAAAAAATAAACACATAAAAATGCTCGAATGAGTTGGGCAATTATTAATCTTCAATCTCCAAGGCACATCGTAAATTATTTTGACACTTCGCTCGTGGCAGCATTCTTTTCTAAGAAGGAAAAGGCAAACACAGATCACAATGTCTTTGGTATCATAAATGTGAAAATCAATACTTCTTAGGGTCGTGCAAGGATAGTAATAAGTAATAGTACATATATGCCAGCTCATGTTCACGTGGCTAGGGGATGAAGTGGAGGGCACGTCATCAACCACATTGTGCAACCAAGTGGGGTACGAAGGCAAGAAGACTGCCAAGGAAAAGCCCGCCTTAATAACTTTGAATTCAAAAATTCTCATAACCCCAATTAACATGGTATACTTCAAAACCCACCACATAAGGACGCAAATATAAGAAATCATCATAGGGACAAGGTGTGAGTTTTATCGTCTTCAATCTGAAGTTGAGCATTAGGAGGGAGAGCCTCCATCTTTCTCCAACATTTCAAGCTAGTGGTGTAGTGCACAAAGGCCGCCAAAGCATCTGCCACCCCATTGCCCTCTCTGAAAATATGACAAATAGAGAAGCCATCCAACCCAATCATCATGCTCTTAATGTCACTCAAAACACTAGTAGAAGACCAGTTGATTCTGGCATTGCCTCTAACAACATCAACAAGCTTAGAATCCCCTTCAATGGAAAGATTCCTGACCCCAATAGATAAAGCAATCTGGATGCCCCAAAAGAGTGCCATGCATTCATCTTGGTTGCTAGACATATCCAAAAAATAACTAGAGTAAGCAGCCATTAATTCACCATCATGGTTGGGGATAACACCTCCACCAGTTGCTTTCCCATGTCTCTAGGAGCCATCAAAATTTAGTTTAGCCCAACCCCTATCAGGAGGTTTCCATCTTGTATGTTTCCTTAACAATCTTTCTGAGTTATCAACCATGGCATAATCCTTAGGTAAGTTCCATCTCTTAGCCAAATTATGGTCCAAGGGGGAAGGTTGTGTATCAGATTTATGAAGTTTTATGACAAAGAGATTGTCAAAGAGAATTTTATGAAAAGACTTAAACACCACCTCCACTGGACATTCACAGTCCCTCAAAATTATATTGTTTCTTCCTTTCCAAATGCTCCAGCAGACATGGGGAGGGTTGAGCTTCCACAGCTACTTCACATAGGGATTAACAGAGACCCCATCCATTCATCAAGAAACTGGTGAAGACCAAAATTCAGACCCTGGACCATGTTTAGCTTGTGGAGCACCTTCTACCAGAGTTCAACCACAAGTTGACAGTGGATTAATAAATGAGGAATAGTCTCTTCGTCCTGCTTACAAAGATAACATTTGTTAGGAAGTTGGAATCCCTGATGTGTGACGTTATCTTGAGTGAGGATTTTGCTATGGAGAGCAGTCCACCAAAAGATGATTTTAGGAATGAGGTGGAAATTCCCTACCTTGCCCCAGCAATAAGAGGAAGTGACATCTTTAGATAGAAGTTTGTAGGTAGAGTTAACAGTAAACTCCCCTTTGCAATACAATTTCCACACAAAAGTATCCCCTCTGGGAAATAAAGGGATACAAGCTATGTTGATCAATCCTCGCAATTCAGTGATTTTATGGCTGAGATTGGAGTTGGCTCTTCTACATTGAGCAAATTCAGTCCACATGTTTCTAGGTAAATAATCCCTTACAAAAGTCCCAATCAATCTTTTAGCAGTCCTCATAAGCCCATTAATGGCCCCATTAGACTCCAATTTCCCATCGCATATCCAGTCGTCCTCCCAAAATCTGATGTTTCTGCCATCCCCAATTTGCCACTTCATTCCCTGTTGTAATTAACTCCTGTTTATTACAATGTTATTCTAGATTTTAGAGCTGGGGGGGATCCCAGGGGCATAAAGGAGTTTATGAAAACAAACATTATTCAGATATTTAGCTTTCATCACATGGCTCCAATCCGTGCTTTCTAGAATTAATTTCCAGCCAAGTTTAGCAATTAGGACCCTGTTGAGAGTGGTTATTCTTCAGCTCCCTATTCCCCCCAAGCACTTAGGTTTGCACACCATTTCCCAGTTAAACGAGGACAGCCTCTTCGTTTCCTCAGTGCCAGTCCAAAGGAAAGAATGTTGCAAGCTTTCAAGTTTATCAGCCATAGCACCAATAATTCTGAAAATGGACAGGAAGTAGACCAGTATCCCTTGCAGGGAGGCCTTAAGAAGCTGCAATTTCCCAGCGCCATTATTAAGAAGCTTGCCTTTCCAACCCGCAAGCTGCCTCTGCATTCTTTCCAAAATAGAATTTCAATAGGTGGCAATGACATCCCCGACTATAAGAGGTAAGCAAAGGTACAATCCGGGAAGAGCAGCACATTGGCAGCCAAGGATGTTCTTAACTCTGACCTATAAATCCTCTTTAGTGTTGAAGAAGTATAAAGAACTCTTAGTATAGTTAATATGTTGGCCAGAGACATCAGAATACAAGGTAAGAAAATATTTCCATTCTCTAGCTTCAACCATCGAGCTTCTCCCAAGAGGATGGTGTCGTCCATAAATTGTTGGAGTAGGGAAGGAGGGAGAGTGGACACAACTTTGACTCCGGGAACTCTTCTCTCCTGAGCCAATTTGAAAAGGTTTTGACCAATAACTTCAGCAATCATGATAAAGAGGTAGGGGGATAGGGGGTCCCCCTGACGGATCCACTTCTTGACAGCAAAGAAGCCCCTACGAGAACCATTGAGAAGAAGAGAGAACTACACAGTGCTAACTGACGGATCCCCTTCTTGACAGCAAAGAAGCCCCTACGAGAACCATTGAGAAGAAGAGAGAACTACACAGTGCTAACACACTCATTGATAAGATTGATAAACCATTCATTGAATCCCATCTTGGAGAGAACTTTGAATAGGAACTCCCCGTTAACACAATCATAGGCCTTGGAGATATCCAACTTGAGGACCATTCCAAGTTCCTTGCATTTTTCCATGGAGTGTATAATTTCATGGGAAGAGATAGCAGCATCCAAGATTTGTCTACTCGGGGCAAAACCTTTCTGACAACCTCCAATAGCAGCTTCCAGGAAAGGCTTGATTATGTTGACCAGCATCTTGGAAAAAAAAAATTAAATAGTATTACAAAGGCCAATAGGCCTAAAATCAGTCAACTGTTTAGGCTCAGGGACCTTGGGAACAAGGGCAATAAAAGTGTTGTTAATTTTCTTTAGCAAACCCAGTCCTGATAAAGTCTTTGGTGGCAAAGGTGATGTCCTGGCCAACAATGTCCCAATAATCCTGAAAAAAATAAAAAAAATAAAAAAAAGGGGAAAGCCATCAGGCCCCGGGGCCTTGAAGGCTTCCATGGAGAAGACAACAGCCCTCACTTCATCAATAGAAACCTTGGCAAAAATTTGTTCATTGTCCTCAAGGGTGATAGTAGTAGGGATAGACTCGAGCAGCAATTCTTCATGACCATTAAGAGAGGGATAAGGCTCACAAAAAACCTTCTTGAAGTAGTTCATTGCTAACTCCCCCAACTCCTCATTATCATTGATGGCTTGATTCTGGTCATTCAACAGACTTTAAATTGAGTTTCTCTTGCAGTGTCTACTAGCCGACCTGTGGAAGAAAGAGGTGTTCTTGTCTCCTTCCTTCAACCACTGAACATGAGATCTTCGTTTCCAATAAATTTCCTCTCTTTCAAGGTTCAGCTTCTATTTCCTGCACCAATTTTCCTCCACAAGATGGAGAGAGTGAGTGGAACCCCCCTTAGCCATGGCATCTTGCAGAATATCGAGCTTGGATGAGATGATCGTTTTCTGCTTAAAGATGTCACCAAAAGTTTCCTTATTCTAGTTTTTCACATTATCCCTGATTATTTCCAGCTTTTTGGAAACTCTAAACATAGAAGTACCTTGAATTGGGGTGTTCCACCAACTTTGAATACAATTCCTAAAATCAGGATGGGAAGCCCACATGATTTCATGTCTGAAAGCGAAAGGGCCATAGGGGGGCTGTCAATCCAATGTAGCAGAAGCGGGTTGTGATCAGAAATAGTTCTAGGAAGAGTTTTTAGGGAGGCATTGCAACCCAGGTCCCAATTAGTAGTGACAAGGATGTGATCCATCTTAACCTAGATAGGACTTTCCCCCTTCTTATTGTTGGTCCAAGTAAAGGAGGAATCCAACAAATCCAAGTCACCCAGGTCCCAATTAGTAGTGACAAGGATGTGATCCATCTTAACCTAGATAGGACTTTTCCCCTTCCTATTGTTGGTCCAAGTAAAGGAGGAATCCAACAAATCCAAGTCATATAGCCCAGCTTTGTTAATAAACTCATATAAGTCAACCATGCTTTCAGAGTAGTTCATCCTCCCCCCCACACCCCAACTTTTTAGAAGGAAAAAGGGGGCAGTTAAAATCCCCAGCCATCATCCAAAGAGAGTTTGGGTCATCCAAAATGAGGGAGCAGATATCATACCAAAGAGTCAATCTGCCAGCATGAGTATTAGGAGAGTAGACATTGATTATCTTCCAATCCACAAAGCCACTGGAGAAAGAAACAACCAAGAAATTAGGGGATAGAGAATGGACTACCCCCTTAACCCGGTTAGGATTCCACATTGTGACAACTCCTCCTAAAGCCCCATTACCATCACTAATCAGGAAAGAGGAACCAGGCCACACTTTATCAGCAACAAGAGAGAAAGTTTGAAGAGTCATTTTAGCTTCTTGAATGAGAACTATATCTGCATAAACATTTTTAATGCAGTCTTTCAGAGCATACTGCTTTTGGGGATTATTTAAGCCCCTTAGGTTCCAAGAGATGAACTTCATTTCTTATGGTTAATGTTAGAATCTAGGGTTCTTTGCCTACCATTAGCAATTTCCCTTTCCATCTCTTTGGTTCTCTGACTTCTTCCTGTGGGTCTACCTTTATTGTTCTCCATACCCACATCAACTTTCTGAGATCTTGTCTTCTTCCTCTAAACAGTCCATTCTTCCTCCAAAGTACATTGTCTGGAAGACTCAGAGGAGCAAGTATCAAAGTCAGGTTCCTGGGTAAGCACTACCAGCCCCGGGCTAGACAATACCCCATTCACCTGGAGCGGCTTTAATAGACTGACTGCCACAATCACAAGCTGAGAAGGCTCCGTATTCTTTTCAATACTCTGTCCCAAGGGTTCAGCAGAACCAGTGAGGTCACCCATAGAAGATGTCACCACCAGTGAGGGGGGAGAAGGGATTTCACCTTCCTCATGAAGCACCTCATCCACCACCTTAAGAGCAGGGGGTCAACCAAGCCAATATCACTAGCCGACTTAAGACCCAAAAAAAGTAACACCAGATTACCGTCCCCACACAGAGACTAATGAAATTCGTCTACACGGGAATTCAATATTTTTAGTAACCCATCTGTGAAAGGGTAATCTCCTGACTCAGAGGGGTCACCCCTAGAATCCTCCACCCTAGGGGGAGAGGTGCATACGCCCTTTGAATCTTTTGCTGCCTTAGATTTACAACCAGCAATAACATGGCCAGGTTTAGGACAATTCTGACAGTAAACCACTGCATTCTCATAGACAAGGGCTTGGGTGCATTTACCATGCTTTGAATTAAGAGTAATAAAATTGGGGAGGGTGCTATTAATAGCAACATTCACACATAAACGAGCAAATACCAACCTGGACTTAGCCTGGGTAACCACATCCGAAGCCACATATTGACCGAAGGAGTCGCCAGTCCACTTGAAAACCATCTCATCCCAAAACTCCGAAGGAAGCCCAGGTAGCTGAATTCAAACAGGGGCAGTCTTTTGAAGATCCAACACAGGGTCAAAGCCCGGTTTCCACTTGCACAAGGTGAGAGCATGTATCCCACAGGTCCAGGAACCCGTCAGAACCTTAACCAAGTCCTCCTCACCTGTAAATTTGAAAAGGAAAAATCCCTCGAGCATTGTGCAGGTCTGAACACTGCCCTTCAAACTCCAACGGGCAGCAGCCCATCGACGAACCATATCAATGGCTGGACAGAAGGAGAACCTACCAACGAGCATGAAACTCATTGAAGAGAAAATGTGACCCATAACGACATCCGGAAGACGGATTCCAGTCCCTTCAGCAGTATTTAAGAATTCAGGCACTGGAATGGAAGCCTCCGGTCCAAAAGAACCAAATACAAGCACACCTTTCCAGTAAACATGTGGGGGCAATTTCTCAGAAGTGTCCACTGAATCTTTCTGGGAAGTACCGGCACTCTGAATCTGGTCAATGGGGACCAAATTCACAGCAACAGTAGTACCCACATCATTGGCAACAGGATTAACAGAGACCACATGGGGGCCGGTCTCGGAAACAACCCGCAAGATGTTAACTGGGGCCTCCACAGTAAGGGTCCATGTAGAAGCGACAATGCCCATGGAAGCAGGGTTTTGAGGGGGATGACCAGGATCCCCGCCATGGATGGCGAGCATGTGTCGAGCAAGTTTGAAATTCAAAAGCCAATCAAGCGGGAAAGTTGCAGAAAAAAATATTGTTATTGATTAACTAGTGATCATTTATAAATTGAATTGTTTGCAAAGAAATTAATATCAAATACAATTGGAAATAGATTAGATGATCTATTTATTGCACTTGCATATTGACAAAATAGACTATGGCTATCTTTCATTTTAAGTAAAAATACCATCTTACCACACCAGATGGTGCTTAGAAACTAATTTAATGATCTATTTATTGCACTTGCTTATTGACAAAATAGACTATGGCTATCTTTCATTTTAAGCCAAAATACCATCTTACCATACCAGATGGTGCTTAGAAACTAATTTAATTACTTAAATAGATTTGCTGTTCCAAAAAAGATTTAACTGGTGATTCACCTTTGCATTGATTTAATGCAGAGCACTTTAACATTCACATTTTAATGTGATTCAAACCCAAACCAAAAAAATATGAACTTAATAATTGATTTAATGGTCTAATTAGAGAGTTGTTAGAAAACAATCATTTTGACAAATCATATGTATGAACATCCGCCTGACCTCTCAGGTTCAATCATACAGGTTTCACATGGTAATAGATTTATAGTTTAAGAGCTGAAATTCTATTAAAACTAGAAATCATATATGGACAGAATTACAATTACAATTACATGTGAGGCACAATCTAAATGAGACTAAAGAATTGAATTGCAATACCTAGATATACAATACATAACAAGGCAGAAAATGAGTATCAACTGGTACTGTTATTGGAGGGCTCATTTTGCATGGAATTGGAGCAAATGTCAATGTAATCACTCTGAAAAGGCCCTCCTATCAGGGGCATGAAGAGGCTAGGAGGAAAATGACTGAGAGAGAGATGAAGTGGTAAGTAATCCAGATAAGAGTCCTACCAATCCAGCACTGTTGTATGTGGTGGGCTCATTTTGCATGGAATTGGAGCGAAGGTCAGTGAAGGAGTCATTCTGGAAAGGCCCTCCAACCAGGGCTCCTGTGGCCACATTCGGATTTGAAGAAGTGGAATTAAACCACATAAATCCACTCTTGCAGTCTAACCCAGTGGATGCGTCGACAGGAATGGATGCACCTCTGTGGTGCACTTGCTCAGGGTACTTTTTCCCATATCCCACCAAATAGCTCATGCTCATTGGATTCTCTCCTAGTATGTAATCAGCCTGTTTGTGACAAGACATTCTTAAAAAAGATCATTCCTTGGAAAACTGTGCTTGAAATTTTAGAGTGGATTTATGGTGCAAACCTGAGAAGATGCAAAACTGCGTAAATCTTGGGAAGAAAAGCTTTTATCTCCACACTTGAAAGTCTCAATTCCTGCCGTTGACATGTAGTCACTGAATATGACCGCAAGAAAAGCAGAATTTACCCCATGTTGAAGTGCATTCCATTGTGTTATCCATAGAAGCCCTCCTGTATCAACCATTACATATAATTATCCATCCACTTAAACCAAGAGTATTAACTAGCTTATTAACAACTATATAAGCCTTACCATCCGTTCTATTGGTAGTGGCAGTAGGAGAGGTCGGAAGGAAAGCACACATGATGTCTCTTGCTGTCTTTCTGTATTGTTCAAGATTGACATTCACTTCAGAACTCACTATCTTTGACCCAAAAAAACGAATCCTTGAAAGAAGAAGCTGCAACCA
Source organism: Thuja plicata (assembly GCA_018584345.1). NCBI lineage: Eukaryota > Viridiplantae > Streptophyta > Pinopsida > Cupressales > Cupressaceae > Thuja > Thuja plicata. Next base: position 3,118,556 of record MU227491.1, read on the forward strand.
TAGAATCAAAAAGTGATTAACTTAATGTCACTCAGCAACATCGTGAGTAATAAAAAATAAATTCACCATAATGGAATTTTAACAATAACAACATTTTCGTGTTCCAATGTTTAGAACTCAATCTATAAAATATTAAAATATAATGCACAATTTGTTTAAAACTTAAATCTATTTATCCTGTGAAAGTTATAATCTTTTGCATTCAAGACTAAAACAAACATTTAAGTTTTAAACAATAACAACATTTTAACAATAACAACATAATGGAATTTTAACAATAACAACATTTTCGTGTTCCAATGTTTAGAACTCAATCTATAAAATATTAAAATATAATGCACAATTTGTTTAAAACTTAAATCTACTTATCCTGTGAAAGTTATAATCTTTTGCATTCAAGACTAAAACAAACATTTAAATGTAGATAATGGAATTTTAACAATAACAACATTTTCGTGTTCCAATGTTTAGAACTCAATCTATAAAATATTTAAATATAATGCACAATTTGTTTAAAACTTAAATCTATTTATCCTGTGAAAGTTATAATCTTTTGCATTCAAGACTAAAACAAACATTTAAATGTAGATAATCATTTCAGCCAGTAATAAGACCAAAATGGCTACTTCTATAACTGGAGTTCATTTTATATTCACACATCAAGTTAAGATGATAATGCTATACTCAACCTAACATAAACACCACTCATCGAAATCAGGTTATACCCCTAGCCCACAAAGTTACACCTTGTAAATAGAAAACATCAGTGTGCTATATGTATAAGCTAAAGATTGGTAACCATTTAATAGTAAATTGTAATATAAAATTGTCTAATCAAGTTAGCAGGACTGGATAGCTCCATGTAGCATTTTCTTTCAGCGGGTCCTTGATTTTTTCAAATGTGACAAGAATTGCCTGAGCAAGCCAGTGGTAGACTAATTTAAAATTGGAAATGTTTTAGATGTTTGCACCAACCATAAGCCTAATACATGAAACGAATCTTAAATCAGTCGTATCACTTTATATGTGATATGTCGTACCATATTTTGTCTCAGTAACAGTTGTTAAAAAGGTCAAACAACAAGAGCGTTAACTATCATCTCTGCACGCATTGATTCCATATCGTGTACTTCAAGTAAATTGCTGACTGAATTCACAAGAATGAAGTGAAAAGAAGGCACCAGGGGACGAGATCAATTATCATGTTCCACTTCAACAACCCAAATCAAATGAGAAAAGATTAGTCTGCCAAGAGTTGGCAGTGTTTGAAGCATGCTTTTCATTTGTATCATAGCCCATTGCTAAGTATCCCAATAAATGTACAAAAAACATTCTTTAGAACAGGGCTAGCAGTGTTTGGGAGAGCATTCCAATTGCATCATACCCAATGTTACTTCTTCAGTAAGAACTAAAAATGTCCACAGAAACTAGGGAAGGAGGTTGTCAAACATTTTGATGGCATTGATCACTCTATCGATGTTAAATTTCAGACCTTGGGCAGTAGATTTTGCACTCAGAAACTGGGTGGCTTAAAACACAAAAACTTCAATCAAAACAATAACCTCTGAATATGCTGATCTACTAACATATAGTGCTGGAAAAAGTAACAGGTAATACAAAATAATGGACTCTCAAGCCTGGTCTTCTCATTAAAATTTAAAATCAGAAAAGAGTACGCAGCATTGGAATGCAATTTTAGAAAAGACTATATGCATCATAATTAAAATTAGAATGTGTGCCTTTTAAATAGATGTGCATTAAAAACCTAAAAGCAACTAGATGAGGTGTCAGGTAAAGCTCCAAGTTAGTCTTACACCACACTGGAGTGTCACTCGATTTGACTGATCAATCAACTAGTTTGACCAATCACTCCGCATACTGCATAGTCTAACAACTAGTAGCTCCTAATCAAAGTAGTTGACTCAGTTATGTCAACAAATCGCAAGTGCTTGACTGAGCACTAGTCTATTAGGGATTTTTCTCCTGCATAACTGCGATCTCTCCATGCTAATCTCTCAGCTACATTGAAACTAAAGTGATCCCTGCCATCACTGTTCCGTCATGTTGATCCTACTCAACCCACCTGCACGGAGCAGAGCAAGGCCATTGTCTTGTACACTTCTCTAGTTAAGGGAAAATGCAGTGTATTTTTGCACTGCTGAAGGAAGAACTTCAGAGCAACACAAGTAAAACTGTCACTCCTTCCTTATGAGGAAGGAGCTTTTCACCAAACCAAAATACTATCAAAGTGTCGTGATCCTTGCCTCTGCTAGGGGCACTGCCATTGTGTAGACCATCTATGAACCTGAAGAAATATTAGCCTGAATCATTGCTCCCTTTCGCACTCCAAAAGTTCTTCAGGAACTTGAAGGTATAAACCCCTTGTCCCAGGAAAACTTCATCAGCAACCTGCCAACATCCTGCATCCTCCATGTCAACTTCATAAGTCGAATTCTCGACACACCACATCATGAGTTGTTCAGGACTCCCTGCAGTAATAAACTCATCTGTTTACTATTCCAAGATAAGTGGCTAAAGTCTAAAGAATTAAAACCTGCACTAAACTTGGAAACATCCAACATGGGTAAAAACTCACCGATCCTAAAATACAAAAATCATATTGCATGCATCAGCCAATATCCTTTTATCAATCTGAATTCATGTGTATCTCACCGAAGCAACTCAAAACCTCCCATAACTGAAGCAAAAGCCTCAGTAAGATCAACTCCTTTTTCTAAGAGAATCCTCTGGTAACTGGACTAAGAATCTCATTAAGATCAAATCCCTCTTTCAGATTTAATCTTCACTTTCAGCAATAAAATTTACGGAGTATCTTTCACTACTCTTGTCAGTTGCATGCATGGAATCAATTGCTGCTTCCACAGAAGGTTTTGAAAACTGTCTCCACAGAGTTGGAAGGATGTTCCATCATGGCATCCTGTAATGCCTGCTCAACTGGATCAGCAAGTAGCCAATCCACCACCTGAAATTCTTTGTTCAAGGCTAATATTTTTAATGATCACTTGCTGATCATCAAACTCAACGATACACTGTATATCAGTCATGCAAGAAACCGAAATAAAGCTCTTAATTAAACTAGAAACATACAAGACATCATCAAGCTCGAGAACATCACCCAAAGACACACACATCATGTTGCCTTCAGGAGCATAAGTTTGCTGGTAACCCTTAGCCTATTTTTCATAATTTTTCCCTCAAAGCTAATGGGTCGTTAAAAAGGGGCAAACATGATTAATTCAACTAAGTTGTCTTAAATTATAAATTAAAGAATAAATTATATTTAATGATTTAAAAAAGTGTTTTAAGGGATTGATAGAGTGTTGCTAGACCCAAGGTACAAAAAGGAAAATAAAAAACTTTGAAATAATTATTGTCAGAAAGAAAATAATATTATTTTATTTCCTCAAAATAAAGTTATAAAAGGGAGGAATGTCTTCAAAAAGGGTCTTTTTGAAACAACTTCATTCCCAAAAGTGAACCTGCATTCTTGTTTCTCTTCTTGAGAAGAAAAGCCCTCTAGATTGAGAAGTTTCAAGAACAAAAAC
>MU227491.1:3127736-3143602 GCA_018584345.1 Thuja plicata
GCTTCCCAGCTGGATGCACCAAATGATGAAATGCATCAGCATTAAGACTGGGATCTAGAACGAGAAGCATGAAAGCAAGCATTGTGAAAGAAACAAACCTTTTTGAATGTCGAAGAAGGTAAATGCGACCTTCAAGGCCTGTGCATATTTCTGAGAAATGGCACCAGGGGGGCTGGATTGGCCGTGTGAATGCTTCTTGGAGTGCCTGATAGTGAGAACTGCTGCCATTACCACAAATGCTGCAATGACTATTGCCACCACCCACCATATCCATCCTTTCGATTTCTCGTTCAAATGCTTAGCCATCGCCCTTCCTTTCTACTATAACTTTGCTTGTGCATCTGCAACGAGCTTGCAGTGAATTGAGAAACCAGATTCGACGCTACCCAACTAATTGAAGAGATTAGAGGGAAGCATGGATTTAATTCCCAATTTGTAGACTCCGAGTCATTAATGTCCACATCAAGGGCCGAATTCTGAAAGTAACAGTGTTAGGTAGATCGGCAGAAAATGTGACGTACAAACACCGACATTAGATCTAGCTCGGGTGTGAGAAGCGATCGAAGCCCAAACTGGTGTGTGTGTACGAACGATTGAATTTTTACTTCCTGCAATGCGATGATATGTTCTTAGTTGTTTTTCTTTTTAACTGTATCCCAAATTAATATTTTCAATGATTTTGAATTTTCCGTCTATTGATCAGGGGTCGCTGTTTTTCCGATTGATTTGGGCTTTTTATTTAATTGAGTATATTAAAAGTTAAAAAAGCATATTTTGTTGAATGAGAAATTGTGGGGGGTATAAATTAAAGCAGTTTGTTCTTTACGTTTTTAATTAATTATAATATGAACAAAATAAAGCAAATATTTGCTATATTTTTAAATGGTTCATTTAAATATATATAATTATTTTATATTAATGTTTTATCAATAATTAATTAAATTAAATATTATTTAACTATTCTAATGTAATGTCATATTTGATTAAATATTTTATATTACTTAGTTATCTTAATATTTACTTTAGATTTAAATTAGTTTCATCTAATTAAATATTTTGTATTATTCAATTATCTTGATTTTTACATCACTTTGATTAAATATTATTAATTCAATTTTAGTTCACATAGATAACTAATTTGAACCATATATTATTAAATAAATTTACCTATATTCCCAAAGAACTCTCTATTTTGGATGCAACCTATTATTTATAATTTTTTGTATCATAAGACAAATAATCACTTCCCTTCATTTAGAACAAAATTAACCATGGTCCACAATCTCCCACCTCATAGGTTTATTATTATTAAGATTTTGCCTCAATACAAATGCTCTTATATAATAATGCATGTTGAATAATATTGACCTTTATATTATTTATCCTTCTAGAATAACTAAGAGATATTCATAAGTATTAGATGTTTAGCTTCATAGTAAATAACTTATGACTATAAGTGTTACAAGAACCACACTATTTCTAATCTACTCTCCATTGTTTGGGGTCCTAACATTCATTATGTGGCATACATAGAAAGGGAAGATCCAAGTTTCTCTTTATGATTAATAGCTACCTAAATGAGCTTAAACACTTTTATTCGTCTCATATTTTTTTCCCATAAAACTTGAAAGTTAGCTAGGCAGTAGTTATGGTCTATTTGTAGAGTAGTTATTAGAGTTGAAGGGTTTGTAGCAATTTTTTTTAAGGCACATTAGTTGTGAGGAATGGAACGACAACTAGAGCATTGTGACAAGGTAACATGAATGTTGTAATGAGTAGTTGAGAAATGTGATCATGAGCTCTCATATTAGCAATAAACTAATCAACCGTTCATTTAGTATTCATAAAGGAAACACAAAATAATGACCAAAGATTCATAGAGGTCACCAAATGTATTAAGCTTGTAGTTCTAATTGCCAACATCGATATGAAACAACTTAACATTGTGAACACATATTAAGTGTGTAGCTAATTAAGTAGCAGTTGAACCTCCATTTGACTGTTTCAATTGTATAGCATGATCCACAAAAAATGCATAATTATGATTATCAAATCCTTTTGTGCATGGTTATTAGAATGATTCAAACAATCTATGAATTTGTAACATGCTAGCTTAATATGCAAGATATAACTCAAAATTACTTATTGGAAATCTAATATTTGCAGCTAGCAATAATAATAAAAAATTGATATAAGAAAAAAAGTGCAAGAGCATATCAACTTAGATTATGCAACATTTAAAATTTGTAGCAAGTAAGAAACTCTGAAAGAATTAAGACTAATACATTCAATATATCTATATCTCTTTTGATAGCATTAAGCATATTAAAGTATGAAAAGAAAGATAAGAAACCTGATATAATTTGAAACATGTCAGGGTGTTTTCAAGTAAATATGTTTATCTTCCAGAAGGAGAGCATCATCGAGGTGTTCTACCCCCAACCATGAACCTAATGGTTCCTTGCACATCCTCCAACTAGAGAATGGCCTTGTCGTACATGAGGTTGTAACATCTAATGGATCTACTACCATTTGAGCTCTGGGTTTTATGCCCTACATGACTCTAGCCGATCCCACACTATGGTAACTCCTATCTAGTGTGACCTTACTAAGAGGTATAGTTGGGTCATATGAATGGACAGACGCTTACTAAGCAACACACCACCTTGGCCAGGGATTCTTAAAATAAGAACATCTTACATGTAGTTCCAGTTCACCACCCTACTCAAAATTATGTCTTTCTCTTGACCCCATTGGTCTAGAAAGAATCATTACTCAATTATGGAAAAAATCATTAGGTTATATATCCATAGCATATGTGTTATTAATAGAGGTTTTAATTACAATCCGAGTTATTTTTTGTGTAGGATTTACACATCTTATTAAGACTCGTCATTCTATAAGAGTTATTTAACAAGATGGTCATTTATTTATTTCAAATTGTAATTTTTCTCTTCTTATATTTATGTGCCATCTCTGCACATTTTATATACATTCATTCATTCTAAGCTATCAATGCTCTCATGAAGTCATCTTTACATCACAATTCTATGTTTTCTAAACCATATGTAAATCTGAAATTAGTTAGGCTTACCCGAGCCAAGTGAATATGTTACTCTGGATTTGAATTGGTTTTTACTAAGTTCCTAGTTAATATTGGTAACACAACTATTATCCAAAAATAATTATGACCATGGTAACCCCAAGTTACATATCTTGTAAAGAGTATATGGATGAATGCATTATTTATATTTGAAAGTAAACTTTTGCATGCACAAAATGTTCTTAAACCATGAATAGTCTCCATTAAAAGATGTTTACTGTTAGTTAAGATTACAACAATTATTACTGGTTTAGAACTATGGCCTAACGTCATCCATATTATCAGCTTTTAATTGAATACATAATCAACTTGCCTATTTAAGAGTAAGCATTTATAATTTGTCTTAGTATGTTGAAATTAGTTATGTCTCACTTGTATGAGATTTCATGTAGAACTCTAGCTATCGAACTAAGTCAAGAAATACATACAAGACTTACATGTAACCAACAAATTAGAGCTCTGCTAACAAGTTGTGGTGAGGACTACAATTTAACAAATTCATTTGATATTCTAATCAAGTATAAACTTTCAAAAGAGTGAGGATAGCTATTGTCTAGATTCTATGTAACAATCTTTCAAGAAATACATGCACAATTACGTCCATCAATAATAAATTTTCAATAAACTCTCTCAATACTTTATAAACTACAAGCTCGTTGCTAAAAAAATGATTATGATTTACAAAGAGGAAACAATATTAAAGGATTTGTTCATTCCTATAATAATTGCAACTTTGGTTCCCAAAGTTGGTTAACAACAACAAGTTCCTTCTACGCTCTTCTATGTTCTTGATTTGTTTCCTCTTTTTCTCGATGATAATTTCAAGAATGGTCTCCTTTTCATATCTTCTAATGTTTCAGTTCAATTTCAATTCATTTACACGCATTACAATTACATTTCAAAATCAGTTATACTCAAAATGAAATGTCATTTGCTAGTTATCTCATTCTCATTACAATTCCATGCCAGATTGACTCAAATTATTTTCCATTGTCGTCATCCTTCAATGAATAATAAATTATCTTGATTGAAATGATTTAAGCCATAGTGGCAACTTCCAATTATTAAAGTTGATGAAGTTTATATATATGTTTTCATAACTTAAGAGTTTGGCTTCTCTTAGTCAATTATGGTATGTGTAATACAAATGATATCACAATTTTCTTGAGTAAAAATAGGAAGATTGGATAGGGCTAAAACCCTATATGTGGGTCTTACTCAAGGATTCTAGAAAATTTAGGTTAAAAACCCTATATGTGGCACTTACCTAGAGATTCGGACTGCCTTTTGATCCTTTACATAGATTTCACTTCTACCTAATGATGCTCCCCTCCCTTCTTGGAGGTTAAAGGTCACCTACATCCACTTACACACAAGAATGTAGCTAGTTGGCATCTTATGAACATTGAACATATACATAAACACGTAACAAATTATAAAGTGCACATTTTCTTAGCAAAACATACATAATTTCTAAATATTGTCCATCTGGTGATGCAGGAGCATCTTGGGGTAGTTGGCAATCTTGTATTACCCAAAAAAATATGTTTTGGTTTGATTTTGGTTTTGGTAGCAAACTCGGTTGGAGACCTGAGTTTCTCGGTCACTTTGGTGGTAGTTCTCAGTTGGAAGGTATGTTTCTTCACCGAAGGACTCAGTGACTAGACTTGGTGCTTCTCAGAGGTAGTTGTTCGATGTGTTCATCTCAGTGTTGTCTTTCTCGGTAGCATATTTCTCGGTGGTGTCTATCGGTGGAGTTCGACTCGGTTGTGCCTCTCACTGAGTGGTTTGGGTTTTGTTGTTCTTGATCACCGACGGGGTTATTCTGATTGTTTGAGTTCACCGACTAGTTTTTATGGATTGGGTAGACATTGGAGATTGCATCCATGATTTGAGGGGATCATAGGGATCGTACAAAGTTCTAAGGCATGCAGATTTGAGGCATTGGATCTTGTGTGGACTTGAATCTGATTTGGTGCTTTCTTCTATGTATTTATTGTCTATTGGCAGCCGACTGGTTCATTTAATATTTGTTCATCATAGAGTGTAGTGGTTGACTATCATTTAATATTTGTTTGCAAAGCTGGCTTGTGGTTGTGTTGTATAAAAGGAGTATGTAGGTATCAGTGAGTGGTAGAAAGGCATCTAGATAGTAGAGAGTTGATAGCAGACAGTAGTAAGTTGGTAAGAAAGAAGCTTGTAGGATTGCTTGGTGGCTTGCAAGCACAAGTTTAGATCTGGTTTCTTCCACTTAGCTATAGGGTAGACTGGTGAAGTTGGATCCTATGAGATCTTGTTGGATTTTTTAATGTATTAGTCATAACCGAGAAGGCCTTACATCCCAACATGTTGCATGTAATGCTCAGTGTATGATAATAGAATTATTTGTTGTTGTTCATATCTTGTGTTGTTGTTCATATCTTGTGTTGTTGTGTTGTTTCCACTGTGAGTTTTGTTTGGCTGCAAGTTTGGATAGTCCTTTATTGGATCCTCTGAGCTTGACTGCATCAAGTGGTATTAGAGCGAGGTTGATCTGGTTAGTGAGAGCGAGGTTGATCTAGTTGGTAAGAGTGAAGTTGATTTGGGTCATCCGAGTGAAGGGTGCATTTTGGAAGATTCCTCTGAGAAGATTAGATCCTAGGGCGATAGGAAATCTCTCGAATGAGGTGGAATCAAAAGTGATAGAAAGTTTTAGATCTGAGATGGTGGCGATGAAGAATGAGATGGTAGCTGAAATTTTGAAATTTGTTACTGGATTGTAGAGAGGTTCTAGAATAGATGATGGTTATGAGGAATTTGTTGAAGACTTTGAAGTTAGTGGATCAAGTAGAGATGACATAGCCGACCGGATGGAGAGATATGGTGAAGACAGAACTGGTCGGTTGGAAATATCTATGGCTCAATTGATTACAAGTCATAGGATGGAAGTTTCTAATTTTTCAGTTACATGGAACCCCGAAGACTTGATTGATTGGAATGGTGAATTAGAAGATTACTTTGAGCTGGAAGATATTGTATATCCTCACAGAATGAGGTTAGCACAAACTAAGTTGAAAGGACATGTTGCCTTATGGTGGAAAAAGTTACAGAGAGATAGGGAGGAAGGAGGTGAAATGAAAATCACTCGATGGAAATTAATGGTGACAAGATTGAAGGCTAAGTTCATACCTGCTGACTATGAACTTGAGTTGTTTAAGAAGTTGTATAATCTAAAGCAAAAAGATCTCAGTGTGAAAGACTATACCGAGGAGTTCTACAAGCTAACTATTAGATATGGACATAGGGAAATTTCTAAGGAAAAGGTGGCCAGATATATTAATGGTCTCATATTAAATATCCAGGATGAGATTGGCATGTTGAATATTGGTTCAGTTGAGGATGGTTATCAGTATGCACTGAAGGCAGAAGATAAGTTGAAAAGGAGACATCAGGGTAACCCCCAAGGGAAAGATAAGCAAGAGCAATCGGTAAAACCGAGAGTTGAGGAGGAACTGAAACCTATTGAACCGAGGAGAAAGGAAAGTAGAGGTGTATTCAAAGGTACCTATTATAACTATGGTGAAGAAGGACATCGGTCATTTGAATGTCCCCATGCAGATAAGAAGGTCGATAGTCACCAAATGTTGTGGTGAATGAAGTTACTGAGAATGAACTTGAGGTGGAAGGTGTGAATATTTATCTTAGGAGAACATTACTGACCACGAAACAAGACGATTCTTGCCAGAGGAAGAACTTGTTCAGGACTGTGTGTAAGTCTAGTGGTAAATGTTGTAAGATAATTGTTGATGTGGGAATTAATGATAACTTGGTTTCTGTGGAGATGGTTCAGAAGATTAGTTTGAGGAGGTTGGGACATCCTTGTCCTTATAAGATAAGTTGGTTACAAGAAGATCATGCAGTAGAAGTGAAGGAGCAATACATGGTGAGTTTTCACATTGGTTATTATAAGGATGTAGTATTATGTGACATTGTGGAGATGATTTCTTGTCATGTTTTACTTGGGAGACCTTAGCAGTATGATTGTAAGGTTGTGCATGACTATGTGAAGAGTATATTTACCATTGAGAAGGGTGGCAGGAAGTTTTCCTTGATTCCTTTGCAGGATAGAGAGCTCGGTAGGAGGAATTTGAACATCGGTGGTAGAGTTGAGTTGAAGGAAATTCAGAGGGTTAGAGATCAAAGTGGAAAATATACCTGTAGTAACCCAAGGAAAGATATGAGGAGGCAAGGAAATCAATTTTCTATTGTAGGAAAGAGTTTACAGAAGTGGGGTAGAGGCAAGAGTATATCGGTTGAAGACTCAGAAGACGTGTATATTAAGAATCAGTGTGGGATCTATGTATTGAATCCCAGAAGATGTTCATCAAGCTACTGAGAACATATTTTCGCACTTGGGGTGTCTGATGCAGGAACATCTTGGAGTAGTTGGAAATCCTGTATCACCAAAAAAAAAAATTTTGGTTTGATTTTGGTTTTGGTAGCAAACTCGGTTGGAGACTTGAGTTGCTCAGTCACTTTGGTGGTAGTTCTCGATTGGAAGGTATGTTGCTTCACTGAAGGACTTGTTGACTGGACTTGGTGCTGCTCGGAGGTAGTTTTTTGGTGTGTTCATCTCAGTGGTGTCTTTCTCAGTAGTATATTACTCGGTGGTGTCTATCGGTGGAGTTCAGATTGGTTGTGCCTCTCACTGAGTGGTTTGGGTTTCAGTGTTCTTGATCACCGACGGGGTTATTCTAATTGTTTGAGTTCACCGACTAGTTTTTATGGATTGGGAAGACATTGAAGATTGCATATGTGATTTGAGGGGGTTGTTGGGATCATGCAGAGTTCTGAGGCATGTAGATTTGAGGCATTGGATCTTGTGTGGACCTAAATCTAACGTGGTTCTTTCTTCTATGTATTTATTGTTTATTGGCAGCCGACTGGGTCATTTAATATTTTCTCATCATAGATTGTAGTGGTCGACTATCATTTAATATTTGTTTGCAAAGATGACTTGTGGTTGTGTTTTATAAAAAGAGTATGTAGTTATCAGTGAGTAGTAGAAAGGTAGAGATAGCAGAGAGTTGATAGAAGACAGTAGTAAGTGGGTAAGAAAGAAGCTTGTAGGATTGCTTGGTGGATTGCGAGCATAAGTTTAGATCTAGTTTCTTCCACTTAGCTATAGGGTAGACTAGTGAAGTTGGAGCCTGTGAGATCTTGTTAGATTTGTTAATGTATTGGCCGTAACTAGGAAGGCCTTACAACCCAGCATGTTGCATGTAATGCTCGGTGTATGATAATTGAATTATCTATTATTGTTCATATCTTGTGTTGTGTTGTTTCCACTATGATTGTTGTTTGGTTGCAAGTTTGGATAGTCCTTTATTGGATCCTCTAAGCTTGACTGCATCATATAGCCAATGTCAAATTCATCATTTCGACAATATTATAACATAACATGATTGAATCAATATTTATCATTGCATTTTTAAAATATTATAAGCATTGCATTAGTAAACCATTATTCATCTGAAAATGAAAGAGGGATGTAACATATCCTTCCCCTTGTGAATCATAATGAAAGAGGTGTTGGAATTATTGGGAAGTGTGTACTGAGAGGGGAGGGGTGAATCAGTACCTCTAAAACTTTTGTATCTTTTAACCTTTATCCTTTAGGTAATCAATTGTTTATCCAACCATATGTTCTATGTTATCTTGATGTAAGATTTATCAATTCGTAAACTTAATCATACATGCGAACATTCATAGAAACATTCATGAAAGTAATTGACACATAACACAAGATATGATAACACAGAAAACTCCTGTTAGGAAGTAAAAACTGTGGTGGGGATGGGACCCATGAATTCTTCACTATCTTCATATTGGAAGGGGCCGGTTAAGGCTTACAATTTGATCACTTCTGATGATCTACCCTGTTAGGAGTATCTTTGGAGACCTGTTAAAGTCTAATATGTTAAGAGCTTTAGCAACACTATTTAGTGTGCACTCGGTTAAGAGATTTACAATTGGATGGTTAAATCCACCTTCCTTGAAAGGATTTTTACACTTTGCTTCACTTGTTAGAATGTAAGCAAATTACAATTTGACTTGGTGTATGCAATCTCCTATTACTGATTACAGATCCATTTAATATTACATGTATAAGTATATCACCTAATGTGATTTAATAATACCTTTGATGCTCGGTGGTCTCTGTTCTTGGTTCTTGATAACCAAATTCACCTTTTCTTGTTATGGTTCTTGAAACTTTTAGTCTGATCCATAGATGTGCTTGTATTCTTCATTCATCCTCTCATCCATCCTCACATCATACATAATGAATGATTACAACATCTATGTTGGTGCTCAAATCAAGATATTGGATTTCCTATGGACTTGCCAATCCAATATTGGTAAACCTACGTGATTTGGCCAACTAACAAGTTTAACCTTGGGGTAAGGCTGAAACCTCTACAATTCTGGCTCTGCAGGACCAAGGTTGGTAGGCCTACACCTTAAGAATTGTTCTTTAAGGCTTTTTATAGCAGATAATGAACACTTAAATCTCTCCTTCACAAGTATGGCAAGTTACTTTGAAAGGAATCAAACTGTAATCAATTGTAAGGTAAAACTGCAAAACTGAATGCTTTGTGAGATTTTTAAAGAATGTTTTGTAAAAATTGTGTGTGTGTGTGTGTGTGTGTGTATATATATGAATGGATTTTAGAATATCTCAACAACATGAAATAATGAATCAAATGTCTATCTCCAATAACAATCAGATCAGTGCCTATACCAACTTGGGCAATAGAGTCAATCCAACATTCAATCCTATGTACAACTTTGCAAGATGGTATTCAACCATCAACTATCTAAATGCTTTAGATGCAAAGAAGATTAAGATCTATATTATATCCTTGTTAGTTCAAATGAGTTTAAATCCTATGGTTGGGAGACCATATGAAAAAGAATTTAGAAACAAATTAAGTTTTCACACACTTCTTGATATTCAAACAATGATATGAGACAATAACTCTTCTGCATAAGCAACTCAAAGACAACAATTGAAATGCCTTCAATAATTGAAAACGAATAATTGAATGAGAATTGAAACCTTGAGCCAGGAGAGACAAAAAACACTTATCTTTTATTGATTATCAAAAATAGGTACATAAGATTCCATGTTCAGTTGTGATCAAAACTAAAACCTGACTGAAAAATGATAACAGTAAAAATGTCACCAAAGCCCAGACCTCCCCCCGCATTGATCCTGGCATCCTTATTTATATAATGTTCAAAGGATGCGAACAAGCTTCAAATCAATGCAACGGTTCATCTAACTAAACCTAATCCCTATGATCAACAACTGAACAGTTAGAATTTACAATTAAGAATGATTTATCATCCTTATGAACAGTTATCGACCAAAGCGATAATATAATTAGAATAGTTTATTAAGAATATATTATGAATCTCTGATAATATCTTTAACTTCTGCAAGTTTATTTGCATGCCTTCAATCTTTTCATCTTTCAATCCAGATCGCTTCATTTTCATCTTATTACCTGTGAAACCCTGCATGCAAACAATGCTGACATATCAAATATTAATCAAAACCCTTAGTCAACAAAATAATAATATAAAAACATGAAAAGACAAAAAAAATCCAAGTCATCTGATGCCACTTGGCTTTTGTCCTTTTCATCTATCTAAGACACGTGTCATCATCGCACAATGCCTTGATGAATAACATCCGTGCATCTTGACTTTAAACCATTGCTCTAGCCGTCAATCTTCTCCGTCCTTTAACATCCACTTAGAAAGCTTATTCTGACATGGGCCCAGGTTCTTATCTTTATCAATCACCTTTATTACTCTTGTGGGCCCAAATCTATGTCATAAAACATGTGGCGCTGGGGTGCATTCTCTTAAAGGTTAAAAGATGTTCATATTTTCATTAAGCGATTACGTTGATCGTCAGATCAAAAAGTACTTGTCTGCTCTTTACTTTAACCCATGGTTTTAACCTTAACTGTAGCTTGACCTCAGGTTTTCTTCAGAGATTTGGCGACTGAGTAGTCTCATGATCTCAGAAACTTTCTTTTAACCCTGATTACATTCGGAGACTACGCAACCAAAAGGATTTTATCTTAACCTCAAATCAAACTGGAGTTACACCTGTGGTTACAAATTTTCATTAGTATGAAAGTTGTTAGAAGCTTTTGCTAACTCTGGGTTTAATATGAGATCACGTGACTATCGTTAGATTGAATCCACATCAACGGCTTAGATTAAGTCATTCAATGATAAGAGGATATTCCCTTCGTTTCAGAGATCTCGCGACTAAGGCATTTTCAAAAGTGCCAAATGAGATAGAATATTCCTTGCCAAAGTCATAAAGTAATATTAAAATGAATATTTAAACGCGAAAAGGGGCCAATGGCTATATTTATGAATTCAAATATATGCAAGCCATTCACAACAAAGAACATATAGCATATTTAACAAGGAAAAGGCATGAAATTAAATGGGATAAAGGCCTAAGACAAAATCATTGTAATAATGAATTATAAAATGGAAGAAGAAAATACAAGATTATGAGTGCAGAAAACACTTCCCTAAATTATTCAACCATTCAAATTTGACTGTAAATTTGGGTAACACCAGACAGTCCCCAGCAGAGTCGCCAATCTGTTGGTTGACTCGGATGGGGCAAACTGAAAGATTCAATATTTAGCAAACAATCACCAGAGCTTCTAGGTAAAATTCAAAAACTTCCTTATGAACACTCCCCAACAGAGTCGCCAATCTGTTGATTTGAGAATCAACAGATTGGCAACTCTGTTGGGGAGTGTTCATAAGGAAGTTTTTGAATTTTACCTAGAAGCTCTGGTGATTGTTTGCTAAATATTGAATCTTTCAGTTTGCCCCATCCAAGTCAACCAACAGATTGGTGACTCCATTGGGGACTGTGTTCATAGTTTGTATTGTGAATTTTTAGAATTTCAAATTTTGCAGATCAGAAGGTTTGAAGTGCACTCTACTGGAAGGAAGAATCCATAAGACCATCAATAAGTATTTTCCTTCTGACAAGAAGGTGGTGACTCTACAATTTTGATTGTAAATATTCATGTTGGGTAGAAGATCTTTGCATCCAGACCAATTTGAATTAGACCTGCCGAAAAGTTTGAAAAGAAGTAAGCAAGAGGTTGTTGATAAGATGTATACTAGACATAGAAGGTTTCCTGATAGGGAGACTACTGGTTTCAATGATGAAAATTTTTATGATTCAGAAGGGTTTATAAATCCCTTTGGCTATGAAGATGATCAATGTTTAGCTCAAGAAATAGAGGAAGAATATGATGAAGAAGACAATTTCCTATATGCTACATTGAGTAAACTAACTAAATATGGGAAAAAGAATCCAAAGTTATTGAGAGCTATGAAAAGGTTACCTGATGAATCCTTGGAAAAGTTAGAGATAAGGAGAAGTGAGTTGGATTTAATATTTGAGGATGAAGATGAGACAAAAGAAAAGGAGGTGCCAAAGGGTAATGGGCAACCAAAATACAATCCTCCTCGTAGAAAAAATGGAGAACCAATTTTCAACAATGATCACACAAATCCATTGTTTGAACCTGATAATAGAGGAAGACATGAGAGAAGCCATAATAAAAGTGGAAGAAATGATTATTGGAGACAACCAAATAATGCAGAAAACTATGACCAAGGTAATCCTATACAACAAAGAATGGGTAATGGTCATTTAAATGGACAAAATCACCATGGCATGGATCATCAAAATCTTAGAGACCATAATGGAAACCAACACAACATGGGCCAGAGAAGAAGAGCTCCTATGGTGGTTGAAAGGTATAGACAACTAGATTTCAGTGGGATAGTTGGATATCCAAATACCATATCAAGTGATTTGAGGAATGCCATTCCAAAATTTTTAGGGAATGGAGTGGAATCTGCTAAACAACATACCATAAATTTGAAGAACACCATTGACGAATTAGATGGAAATCATGAAGACATTTTTATGAAGTTGTTTGTCCAATCATTAACTGAAGATGTTGTTGAATGGTATAGAGGATTGCCCGATGAATCGATTTCAAGCCGGTGTAATTTTGTGAATCAATTTATTGAGCAGTTTGGTGATCATAATGATACATCTTTTGCATCTCATGAGTTAAATAGTACTAAAAAGAACTTTAATGAATCAGTTGCAGAATTCAATAAAAGGTTTAATAAAGTTCTAAATAGAATTCTAAGAGATATAAGGCCTGTTGACTCTTTTCTGATAGATTTCTAACTGCATTTGATAGTAAAACACATTATGAGATTAGATCACAAGGCCTTGCAACATTGCAGCAAGCTTTCAAAATGGCTTCCACCATTGAAAATAATAGAAGGGCTGCTGGAAGGATAAATAAAAGAAGTGATGTTAAATTGCATAATCCAAAAGCCCCTGAAAAGAATGATCGTAAATAAATTAAGGATATGCTGAAGAACTTGAATGCAAAACAAGGCAGAAATAACAGACCATCATTTCCTAAAAATGACAGGCCACCATTTCCTAGAAATGAAAGATTTAGATTACAAGACATGCCATGTAAGACTGAGTGGAAAGATGGAAAACCTGAGAAGCAGTCTTATGCTAAGGAAACACCTGATCCATTGAAAAGAAACAATCATTTTGTGGAAGACTATCCTTGGTGTGATGCTTGTAATCTACCACATTCCCCTGATGGTTGTGTTGTAGCCCATAGATTTCAAGAAGAGGAAGATCAGAATGATGAGCAACAACTTGCAGTGAATAATGTTTCATCATAACCAATGTGGGGAAGAGATGATTACAGTTATTTTGAAGAAGAATATGTTTACCATGAAGATCTAAACAAAATATATCATTGTGATAAACAACAAGGAAAAACACCAATTATCAGAAGATTAACAAATGAGGAAAATGAAGCATATACTGTTGCAGCTCTTGAGGAAGCAAGAAGTAATTACAAATTGAGGAATATAACAGTGGATGTTGATCAAGGAAAATCTAATGGGACATCTATCAAAATGCCAAAGAAAAGAATAAATCAACTGGACCCAGAAAGAACCAAAGATGATGATGCAAAAGCAGGTCAACAGGTAGACTCTCATCAAGAACCTAAATTGGCGAAAGAGAAATCAATGGTCAGTAAGTCTCTTCCAAATAATAGTTATTTTATATCTAATGCTTTATCTCAGGTAAAAATTTATATTCCTTTGTTAGAAATGATGAAAGTTCCTGAATTTAAAGATGAAACTATAAAAGTATTGTCCAATGTAGGTAATATTTTAAAAAAAGAATCCAATCAAAGAGCAGTAAATGAAGATCCTCCTATGGTTTATTTAGGAACTAATATTTCTCAAAACGGAATGCATGTGGATCCCTTTTATCTCACTTTGATAATTAACAATAAACTGCTTAAGAATTGTATGATAGATTCAGGAGCAACAGTAAACATTATGCTTGCAGAAGTCATGAAAGAAATTGGAATGAAGGTGGACACAACTTATGGAAAATGCTATGCTATGGACAATAGGTCTATACCTATTGTTGGTATTATGAAAGGTGTGGAATTTAAATTTCCTTCTTGCCTTGAAATGTCATATAAGACTGATATTACTGTTGTTGAAGTGTCTGCTTATTATGGAATGCTTTTATCTAGACAATGGTCTAATTTAGTAGGTGGATATATCCAACTAGATTTGTCTTATGCTACTATTCTAGTTGATGGCAGGGAAGTAAAAATTTACAGGGAGCCTAGATCTCAATATATCATTGATAAAGACATTGGGATGGAAAAGATAATTTTTTTCCATTCAGACATGGACAATTTTTAGGTAAGTATTGCTAAACCAATATTGAAAATTGACCACCCCATTGAAGTGCATTTGCAGGAAAATCAAGATAAACTTTGGCGAATGACTTTTGATGGAGCATGCAGTAAAGAAGGTTATGGTGCTGGGGTCACTTTTGTGTCCCTATGTGGTAAGATCTTTAAGTTTTCCTTCTTAATTAATTTTGAATGCACAAATAATGTTTCAGAATATGAAGCATTAATTCTTGGTTTAAATATTGCAAAATCATATGGTATTAAGATGCTTTCAATTTGTGGTGACTCTGAATTAATTGTTTCTCAGGTTAGAAATAGATTCACCACTAAGAATCCTAAGTTAAAATAGTATAGAATCTGGTTTTGGATTTGATTGAATTCTTTGATGCATTTTCAATTAAGTGGATAGAAAGATCAGAAAATTTTATTGCAGACTTGATGGCTAATATAGCCATCAAGCAGATTAATGTCCCTTTTGATGAGATTGTACAGGTGGAGATGAAAAATAGACCATCAGTTCCTGACAATGTGCAGAATTGGCAAATATTTGAAGATGATAGAGATCTCCTAAAAATTTTAATCAATGAAGACGAGTATGAAAATCAATGCATAGACTGGAATGGTTATGTAGAGAACCATGATGGAAAGGAAACCTCATTTGGAAAAGAAGTTGTTCAGCTAAAGACAAATAAAATTCCCAAAGGTTTGGTTGCACTAGAGGGAGTATTTGATGATCATGAAAATTTCAAAAGGGGTAAGATAAGTAATAAATCTGAAGAGATTGAAAAAATTAACTTGGGAAATGATCTTACTCCTAGAGAAGTATTTATAGGCAAAAGGCTCACTCCCAAGATCAGAGCTAATTTGATAAGTTTGTTAAGAAAATATAGGCACAT
>MU227491.1:3158048-3188391 GCA_018584345.1 Thuja plicata
CTTCATGAGGAAGAGAGTAATCAACATCCAAATCCAAAGGTTCATCCCAAATAGGAGGATTATATTCTAAAGTAGGCTCATAGGAAAGACATATATTAGGAGAAGAATTAACATCAATCTTCAACTCGTCTCCATAAAGAGAAATATGATGGAGAAAAAGATTAAAGTCATCTTCTTGCTCTAATATATCCTTACAAGTTAATACAAGAGAGGACAAAGCAACATCACATGTACTAAATAAAGTCTTTCTAGGTGTAACACCATGCAATGGTAAGGTAAGAGGAGTATGTTGTTTAATCCCAAAAGTTATAGAAGGATGTTTGAAAAACACTTGAAACAACTTGTGCAACATGATAATGAATAAAGAAATGCATAGAAAATAGATTTAAATATATCCAAATGCATTCAAATGAAATCTATAAGCATGAAAAATGTAAATGTTTTTATATTTTTAAAGAAATTTATGATTTTTAATTTTTGATATGTAAATGCAAGAGCATAAAAGAAATCTACTTTTAAATGCATGTAAGATCTAACACAAGATGCAAATCTAACATGAAAAAGAAAGTGTTGTCTATCACGGGTTCACCAAAATGTAACATAAGAAATGTAACATTTGAAATAAGTGGGGGAAAGATAAGATATTCCTCCTCTATCCCAAAATGCACAAATGAACGATCCAAATTGATTAACCCCAAGAGAAGGATAAATGCACAAATGAATCAATCATTTGGAAATGAGAGCAAAGAGGAAAGTCTTAAATTCCTGTTTTATGGAAAGGAATGTGTGATAGATTTAGAAAGAATGAAATAAATAGGAGAAAAGTACTAACCTTAAGATATGACAAATCTGAAGAATGCTATTTTATAAGGTATATACTTTGTTTCTGGAAAATCTGAAGTATAATCCGAAACTAGAACGCAGAGATGAACAAAACCCAGAAATCATTTTCCGATCCAACACTGTCTTGATAAAAATATTGACCTTGACCCCAAAATGTCACCGTTGACCCCAGAATCTCGACCTTGACCCCAAAATGTCACCCTTGACCCCAAAATATCAACCTTGACCCCAAAATTTCACCCCTGACCCCAAAATATTGACCTTGACCTGCACAGCTCTGATGGAAAATCTATTCGCGGATCCTGAAAGTTTGTCAAAAAGGGTATCCAAATCTGAGTTCAAATCCGTAGTCCCGAACCTGTACCTACAAGAAAAAGAGATTTGTTTTTTGGGGGGGGGGGGAGGATTTTTCCTTGGTTAAACCCCAGTTTTGGAATTAACCTCAAATATATAATTGAAATTGTAGAAATGCATAAATTCACCTTGCTTGTAAAAATCCTTGTGGAGGATTCGAATCCTTGAATCCACAAGTATGTATGCACCAAGTGGATGTGGATTGTAGAATGTAGAAAGTAGAGTGTTTAATGTCTCAAATAAATTGCTTTTAAATCTTCAACACCAATCTTGAATGGATCTTGGAAGAGGAAGAGGCTTGGAGGAATCTTCAACAAGAGGGCTCCATGAAGCTTGAATCCTTTAATGGCCACCAATGGATCTCCTTGATGAAAATGGATGCTTGAGAAGTGCTTGAGAATGGATGATTGTTTCAATGGCTACTTGGCTTTCTTAAAATCTTGCTTCTTCACCTTTGGAATTCACTCTTCAAGTCTTTGAAATTTCTTACAATTATGCTTGATGGTCCTAGTTCATGGTTAGAGAAAATGGGAGGAGAAAGCTTCCTTTTATACAAATCTTAGGGCACAATCTTCTAGAGAGGAAAACATAGGAGAATTAAATCCACATTAGACCTATATCCCTAGAAGAGGACCTATTTTAAATATCATTTAAGAGTCATTGTTTTGGAACCCAAAACAACTGAACCAGAAGCGGGAATTAAACTTTTTCAAAGACCGACATCCGGAAACTGTGAGATCCTAAAATCTGGACCCTGGGTCAAGGTTGAGGTCGACCTTTACCTAGGTCAAGGGTGAGGTCAACCTTGACCTAGGTCAAGGGTGAGGTTGACCTTGACCCAGAAAGGTCAATTTTGACCTTGAGGTCAAAAATCTCAGTTTTCAGTTTTGGATGTTAGAAACAGGTTGGAAAAGTGGGAAAAGGGGTAGAATAGGGGAAAAAGCTAGATCCAAGTCAAAGACCCATTCAAGGCGCTTGACATGTCCCCAAACCACTTAATCGAAAGGCTAAACTAGTCTATAATGGAAGTGCTTCCATTTTCTGACTATACAACAATTTTTACAAAACATTCTCTACAAATCTCACAAAGCATTCAATTTTGCAGTTTTACCTTACAATTGATTACAGTTTGATTCCTTTCAAAGTAAATTGCCATAGTTGTGAAGGAGAGATTTAAGTGTTCATTATCTGCTATAAAAAGCCTTAAAGAACAAGTCTTAAGGTGTAGGCCTACCAGCCTTGGTCTTGCAGAGCCAGAATTGCAGAGGTTTTAGCCTTACCCCAAGGTTAAGCCTGTTAGTTGGCCAAATCACGTGGGTTTACAAATATTGGATTGGTAAGTCCATAGGAAATCCAATCTATTGATTTGAGCACCAAAAATCTATTTATAAGATAGATTGACCTAATCAAGTTTCATGTAAAACAATATTAACTCTAAGACCACAGGTTTACAACTTGAATTTGATATCCTAGTCTATGTGTTTTAAATTAGTTAGACTAATTAAAACACTTACATTAATGTTTCTTGTCCTTAAATAAATGGATTTAAAAACAAATCAAGACTCTATAAATAGAATAAGACTATTTTATCTGACGTGGAATTCAGATCCACTTTTTGTGGGCTCCAACTGACTTTTGGTTTCTATCAGACGGTTATGCTCTAAAGTCAGTTTGACTGTCTCTCAGTGTTCCTTGCTTTAACTGTCTCTTGGGTTCCTCTTTGACTATTCTCTAGGTTTGCACTATGACCTGCTTGTCGGGTTCCACTGTCGGGTTCCTCTTTATTCTTTTCACTTTGCATTTTTGGTTTACACACAAAATTGTGTCATCGATTTTCTTTGTACTTAGCAGTTTTTGGTGATCTCTGATAGCTGTATTTTTGGTTTTCTCTTTGTCCTGTCTTTCAGTGTATGTTTACCGAAGATCTTATTTGCATACTAATGGAAAAATAATGTCATCAAGAGGGATGTAATATATCCTTCCCCTTGTGAATCATTGTCCTTGATGATTTAAGTAGCATCACAACAGAATGGGAAATAGTGTTTAAACCATTATTACAAAATAGTCTTTAGTTGTTACAAACATTAGGTGAATAAGAGAAATCTATGGTAGATTTCATCATAATCCTCCCATGTTGCATTCTCATTAGTGTACTAGTCCCACTAGACCTTATATTGCTTGATCTCCTTGTTTCACAAGCAAATCTTATGTACTTTGAGCACTTTGTTTGGTTTGATTGTGACGTCCTCTAGGTATTGTTCTTGCAAAGCACTCGAATCAACCATACACTCAAAATTTGATACATATTTCTTAAGATATGAAATATGGAAGACATTATGTAACCAAGAGAGAGCAAGTGGTAGAGAAATTATGTATGCAACCATATTGATAACTTCTAGGACCTCAAATGTTCCAACATATCTTGGTGCAAGTTTAGAGGATTTTCCAAACTTAATAGAACTCTTTAGTGGCTTGACTCTTAGGAGTACCTCTTCCCCTAATATAAAGTGTCTCAATTCTCTTTTGGCATCAACATAGCCCTTTTTTTATCGTTATCTTTACGTAACCTTTTCCTGATCAGTTTAACTTGCTCCATTTCTGAGAGCATTTCATGACCGAGGGTTATTCTATCCTCTAGCTTGTCCTAACTAAAAATATTTCCACACCTCTTTCCATATAGTGCCTCAAATAGAGTCATATTAATGGATGAATGATATGAGTTATTGCAAAAAAACTCCTCTAAGTTAAGATAGTCCTCCCACTTGTAATGTTGATCCATGCAATACATCTTTAGAAGGTCTTCTAGAACCTGGTTGACCCTTCCAATTTGACTATCTATTTCTAGGTGATATGCAAAATTGATATCCAATTGAGTCCTTAGAGCTTGGAACAATGTTTTCCAAAACCTAAATATCATTCAAGCATCCCTAGCAGATATTAATTTTTTAGGCATCCCATGTAACTAGAATATTTCTTGTACAAACTTACGAGTAATGATGTGTGATCCATTTATTATATTATTGGAAATAAAGTGAGCTACTTTGGCGAGTCTACCTATTAATGTTTGTAGTTTCAGTCAGATTATTCTAACCTTCAGCATTTGATATCTCCTTCTTTAGATAAAATTAGAATTATATGTTATATACATTATCATTATAAATTTGATGATCTTATCAACTAGAGAATTCATTAAGATTCATTCTATAATAATTATTATTTGATAACCATGATAATTATAATTGATAACTATCATAGTTGTCATTATTGATAACTAATATGAGTAAAAACATTGATATAGTTGATATTGTTTATCAACTTTAATTGTTAATAAAGTTGATAACAATACCAACTTAACATTATTGATTTGACTATCAAAAGTCGATTATGGTATCGACCAAACCAAGATATTACTTTATGTTGATTATGGTATCAACTATGAATCTGAATTATAATATTGATTAATCATTATTGATAATAATATCACTATGATTATCATTATCAATAATGATAATCATATTTATATAATCATAAAAATACTTATATTGACTTCATTCTTATCATTATTAACAATGATTCTGTTAAAC
Organism: Thuja plicata; assembly: GCA_018584345.1. Lineage (NCBI taxonomy): Eukaryota > Viridiplantae > Streptophyta > Pinopsida > Cupressales > Cupressaceae > Thuja > Thuja plicata. Next base: position 3,162,830 of record MU227491.1, read on the forward strand.
ATATGTTTGGACAACAAATAGAATGAATGTCAATATGTGTTGGCTAGTATAATGTTCAATTTTAATATGAAGATCGACATTATCAAGTCGATAATGAGGATCAAATTTGATAAACAATAACATGTTGATAATGCAATTTGCTAAGTTGGTAAACTTTGATAATAGGAATGTCTCACGAAGAGACATCATTCTTTGTGAGACACATAGTCTCACGAAGAGGTATATCCCTTCATGAGACATCCTTGAAGAATATATATTACATCAAATTCATTTAATGAAATTCATTATTAATATTAATACAATTCAGCCTTAGTTTGATATTGATATATACATATAAATTCATATATACATATTGGTTAATAAGAAGATTGTTTATATTATATTGATATTGATATATATCAAATAAGTGATTTGATATAATATCAATTTAGAGATAAATATAATATTCTAAGGATAAATTATCAAGATATACTTATACCTATCTAAGATTAGATAACATTCTATTGTGAATTTCTAATATATACATATAATTTTAAAATAATTACATACCCTAAATCTAATAAAAAAAACATGGTATTAGAGCTAGTCTAAGGAAGATCCAATCAGATTTCAAATCAAGAGGACAATAAAACTCCCATTTGTGTCAATTCTATACGAAGATTAAAGATGGAAAATAGAGTTTGATTTGAGAACAAACTTGATGAAGTATCTAGAGTTGAAGCTGATAAGTCAAAATCTATATTATTCAACATTATCAAGTCAAGTCTCATCCAGTCCCTATGCCTGGGTAATTGATAGTGGAACCTCTCAACACATAACCAGATTTACAAAGCATCTAGACAACCTAGTAGAAGAATCAAATGAAGAAGTCACTATTGGGGATGGTTCAAATTATCCAGTGAGAGGAATTGGGATTTGTATGATAAATCTAAAATCAGACATATCTCTTCAACTTTCAGGAGTTCTGTTTGTACCAGGAATAAAGAGGAACCTTATCTCTATCTCTGTACTGGAGGACAAAGGATATAGGATCACTTTCATGTAAGGGAAAAAAATTTATGATATTAATTTTCCATTAGTATGCAAACAAAACTTTCGGTAAGCATACACCGAAAGACAGGACAAAGAGCAAACCGAAAATGAAGATACAAGATATCACCGAAAATGGCTAAGTACAAAGAAAACCGATGACACAATTTTGTGTGTACACCGAAAATGCAAAGTTAGAAGGATAAAGAGGAACCTGACATGTAGGATAAAGTGCAAACCTAGAGACAGTTAAAGAGAAAACCAAGAGAACAGTTCAAGCAAGGATCCTGAAAGAAAGTCAACTAATTTCAGAGCATAACTGACCGTCAGAAACTGAAAGTCAGTTGCAACCCGCAAAAAGTGGATCTGAATTCCATGTCAGATAAAATAATTTTATTATATTTATAAAATCTTTATTTGTTTTTAAAACCATTTCTCCAAGCACAAGAAACATGAATGCAAGTGCTTTAATCAATCTAACTGACTTAAAACACATACTAGGAGATCAAGGTAAAGTTGTAAACCTGATCTTAGATTTAACATTGTTTTTCGTGAAACTTGATCAAGTCAATCCATCTTATAAATATATGATGAAATCATTCATTATAAATGTGTGAATATAGAAGAGAGGATGAATGAATCCTACAAGCACATCTATGGATCAGATTGAAATTTTCAAGAACCAAAACAACAAAAGGTGAATTTGGTTAGCAAGAACCAAGAACAAAGACTACTGAGAATCAAAGGTATTATTCAATCACATTAGGTGATATATCTTATTCATGTAAACTTGAAAGGATCTGAATCATCAATAGGAGATTGCATATACTAGGTCAAATTGTAATTTTCTATCATTCTAACAAGTGGAGGAAAATTGAAATGGTAGGAGCCAACGGTCTGTAAATGGAAAAAAGAGGCCGAGGTCTGGAATAGACTCAAGGAAGGCAGGGTCACTGATTATATGGAGAGACTCCATGGTTATGAAAAGGATATCTCTAAGGAATTTGCAGATAGCTGGGATAATGGAAATGTGACAATTTATGGTAAGTCCTTCTGTGTTACTGAGAAAGTAATTTCTAAAATTACGGGTCTTAAAATGACGGGGTTGAAATACTATAGAAGTAGGGTTATGGCCAAGAATGTGGCTAGAATGTATCCTAAGACCAGGGAGAAAGAGATCTTCTTGTTAAACAACCAGGAGACTATGTTCTACGTTGTCATATGAAGCTTTTTTGGGAAAAACTGATCAAAGCTATTATGCAATATTTTACGCTTGAGGGTCGATACACTAGGGTTTACAAATCCTACTTTATGCTTGTTAATCACTTCTGCTACAAAAGGAAAATCTCTTTCCCCTACCTTCTACTCAAATCTTTGGGTAATAGCATTATGGAAAACATGAAGAATGCAAAGAAACCTATTCTTCATGATGGGCTTATTTTGTTAATCTATGAGTATGCAAAATTTAAGCTACAGGATAACACCCAGGTCACTAGCTCGAGCAGGGAGAAGAAGGGAAAAAGACCTATGGTTAATGAAAGCAACACTCCAGGAAAAAAGAGGAAGGCCAAATCTAACAATGTCTTAGAAAATCCTATTAAGATTCTCATAGAGGAGGCGGGTATGGACACAGATAACAAAACAGAGGCTAAGGAGGAGGATGAAAAAGCTGATAAGGGTGAAGTGGCTAAATTCCTCTCTAAGGAAGCAGGTATGGATATAGAGGAGGATACTGATTCTCAGGAAAAGGGTGTTACTGGCTCCTCTCAAGAGATGGATAGCGACAATAATGTTAATATAGAGGACATGGACATGGAAGGACCTAAAGATAAAAAGGCACTGGAAGATACTAGTACCCATGGTGAGGTGCGTACTACCTCCCCAGTGAAAAAGAATAGTGAATCTAGCCTAAAGTCTAAAGAGAAGGTTACTCCCAATAATACTCCTATTTTGGTGAACTATACTGACTCCCAATCTAAAGATGGTATGCTGTCCAGAGATACTTCTGAGAAGCTTGAGGTAAATAAAAAATAGGGAAATGATAAAAAAGGAATAGAGAACATTGGAGGCAGCCATGATAATGAGATAGTGAAAATCCAAGAGCCCACAAGATTTATGCAGGTTGTTAAAGAGCGGGCCGAGATGGACTATTAGCTGATTTCCTAGCTTCTTGAAGAAATCAAAGATATAAATGGTAAGTATGATGAGCTTCAGGACAGGTTGAATAAGATTGCTTTGTTTCTTGCTAAATTGGTGACCAAGGCTATGAATGAAAATGAGACCCAGGAGGAAGAAGTGGATAAAAGGCTACTGGAGAAGCTATAACTAAGGATTAATGTGGTGGTTAATTTCTGTCATCGGATGATAGAAATTCATATTAGAGTATTGAAGACACCCTCAGCCGTATCATGAAAAATAAATATGAGGGCATGAAGGTAACTGACATCACTTAAGGGCGCTGCTCTCGGTGCTGAATGGGAACACTACTCCCATTACTGTGGATGATGATATTGATATAGACCCCCATTGCTGGCCCTAGGTATCGCACTAGAGCGAGTGTAAAAAAGGTGAAAACTAGTAGCACAAAGGAAATAAAGGATCTCAAAGAGGCTATTGACAAATATAAAATGGTAATGGTGGACTCTGCAGAGATTATGGAAAAAGTGACCTAACTGTGCTATTTTTCAGGCTTGTAATCTTTTTGTCAGTTTAGCTTCTTTTTGCTGGTAGTTTGTGCTGGGGGTTTCTATTGTCTCCATCTTTTTCCCACAGTAGTTGTTTTTTGTTGTCTATCTCTTTTTTGTGGTGTTGTTTCCTGCATATCTTTCTTACTAAATTATATAGGGTTACGGTTCCCTTCAAAAAATGTTTTAAGCTCAATCAAACATAAGTGGAGCAAAGTGAAAAAATACTTTCAAGGAAGGTGGATTTAACAGTCCAACTATAAATCTCTTAACTGAGTTCACACTCAACAATGTTTCTAAAGCTCTTAACCAAGTAGACTTTAGTAGGTCTCCACAGATATTCTTAACTGGGTAGATCATCAGAAGTGATCAAATTGTAAGCCTTAACCGGCCCCTTCTAATCTGCAGATAGTGAAGATTTTGTGGGTGTCATCCCCACCACAGTCTTTACTTCCTAACAAGAGTTTTCTGTGATATCATATCTTGTGCTATGTCTCAATTACTTTCATGAATGTTCACATGCATGTTAAGTTTATGAATTGATATATCTTGCATCAAGATAGTATAGATCAGATGGTTGGATATACAATTGATTACACAAAGGTTAATTGATTAAAGGATACAAAAGTTTTAGAGGTACTGATTCACCCCTCCCCTCTTAGTACACACTTCCCATTAATTCCAACAATTGGTATCAGAGATAAGTCTCTTATTTGGAAAAGCTTAAAGGCAAGAGAAAAGATCATTCACTAGAGAAGTGCAAACTTGATAAAAATATTAAGAGTAAAAAGCTAGAAATTCAGATGTTCTATGAGCAGTATAAAGAAGCTAGAATCAATATGAGATAGCTGTTAGATGGAAGAAAGATTATGGCATCTCATTGTAATGAGACAAATTATCTTGAGGAAGAGATACCAGATTTCTTTGAGTCTTGAGGATCAACTACAAGCAAAGCATCAAACACATCAGAAGAAAGCATCACAAGCCTAACTGAAATCAATCAACATCTGGCTGGACAAGTTAAATCTCTACAAATCGGTCAAGAGACATAGATGGTAAGGATGATTGATGTCATGAACAATGCTAGACAAGCTGAGCAAGAAAGAACACTAGCTATTGATGATAGAAGAAAGATTACAGAAAATCTACAAGAGAGTCTAAAATACAAAGACTTACAAAGCATCACCATGAGATTACAAATCAGATTATTCTTATGAGTCAAGAGGCAAAAAAAATAAATGTTGAACTCATTGAAATAATAGAAGCTATTGGTGAGCTAAGGGATGAGAATGAAAAATTGAAACATGAAATAAGAATTCAACAGCAACATAATGAAATTATCAAGAAAGTTGAAGAAAGCAATAAAAGAATGGATGGTTTTCTTGAAGGACAATGAAGATTCAACAACAACACCAGTCTAGGTTTCACCGAGAATGGAGAATCATAAAATCAAGTTGATCCAAATAATGTCTATGAAAATCCAAGACCAAGAAAGTTGACATGCAATCACTGTGGAAAGCAAGGCCACACATCAAATGTATGCAAAGGCAAAATGAAAGGTATTCCTAAATCTACATCTTCATTCATAGGATTTTATTATAAATGTAACAAGAAAGGACATAAAGCATATGAATGTAAATCTGAGATGAAACAACCTAAGAAGGAAACCTACATGGACAAATACTGTCCTACTTGCAAAATGAATGGGCACACAACTCTTGAATGCTGGAAAAAGAAAAGGCAAGCATGGAAGCCAAAAGGTCAAGAAACTCCCTATCAACCAAAAAGATTTGGTAACTAGTATGTATAGGATTAAAACACTTGGACAAATTGTATAACATGTGGAAGATTTGGTCACATTGCTGCAAACTATATGAGACAGTGGACTAGAAAGTCTAGAGGCTGGACTAACCCCGGAATGACATGCTTACACTGTCATAAAGTAGGTCATCTCAAGAAATACTGTAGAGACTAAATGACATAGACCATCACATATCCCAATGGAAACACCATTACAGACATCCAGAGTGCAAGAGACAAAATTTGGAGAAAATCTTCAAACAATGATGAAGTTGGACCAAGAAATACAAATGGTGACACCCCATCCAATGGATCTGGTGACATCACCACCCCACCTAAGCAGAATAAGTAAGTATGGAACTGCATTACACTATGTATTATTTTTACATCAGTTCCATAATATGTTGATAAAATGCCAAATTATCATAAGTAAAGATGCATCATGGTGTTACTTGTTAAAATTTGTAATAACTATGCTATCGGGCATACATACCAAAATCTGTCGGTATACACTCAAAGCTGAGACTGCCTACACTTACCGAGAAGCGTCGGTTAACATAAGAAAGAAAAGTTGCTAGTGTAAACTGAGCCTCGTCGGTAACCAAGCAAAGTGAACAAGTTGTTTGCAACACCAAAACTCGTCGGTAAAAGCGAAGAGTTAATCGATCACCCTGAAACATCATGTTGTTATCGAAGGGACGTTAATGTCTTAACAGACGAACTCCATCTTTGCACACCAAAGAGTAGGTAAGCATTAATGGCTCACCTTTTAGGGAAAACAGCTATAAAAGGGCGACAAAAGGGTCTCATTGTTCACCATGACCAGAGCAGAGCGACAAGAGCAATTTTTTTGCAAACAGTGACAAGATCATAGAGTGACATCAACTCAACCACCAACACTCCAAAGTAGATCATAAATCATTACAGGTGTAAATAGTAAGTTCTACAACAATCGACAACTCTATTTCACACATTTCTCAGAAATCCCTAAATATGAAAAATGGCAACAACTTCAAGAACCGTCAAATCGAAGAACAACAAGAAGGATGAGTTTAAGCTCATCAAGAATTTTTCATGTGAGGAACCACACTACAAGATTCACCTTGAGGTTGCTTCACAACTTGACGATGCTGGTGAATTCTCGTGAATACTAGCTAGGGTTTTGCTTGTTGAAGACATGCGATCATACATCCACTGCAAGATTGCAGAAATCGATGACGCAGAGGTAGAACAAGCTTATAAGAAGTTAGGGCCCGTTTGGCAGCAGGAATACCATATCCTAGATATGGCCAATTCTGGAATATGTTGCAATTCTGGAATGTACATATCCTCAAAATGTTTTTCAAAATATGGGTTGGACCCGTTTGGTTCACCCAGAAGATGACTGGGAAGATGCGTTTTCTGCGTTTGGGTGCCACTATCTAGAATTGGAATATAATCTGAATCATGATTTATTTTATTATTTAATTTCTTTCTATATATAGTTAATTTAGAAATTTTTGAAAAATGTAATTATGTTTTTGACATTTTGTAGGAGTTTTTTAATTTTTATTTTATTTTTTCTATAACCACTAAAAACAAAAAAAAAATTTAATTTGGTTAATTTTATCATATTTTCAAATAATATCGTGTTTATAAGTTTTTTAAAATTTTATCATTTTGTATAAATTTTTTTATTTTGTAAAATTGTGTTTATAAGTTTTTTAAAATTTTAACATTTTGTATAACTTTTTTTTTTTTTTTTTTTCATTTTGTAAAATTGTGCTTATAAGTTTTTTAGAATTTTAACATTTTGTATAAATTTTTTTTTATATTTTTATATTTTGTAAAATAAAAAAATCTTCAAAATACACAGGGCATCATTATAAACAAGCCATCTCTTTAATTAATATTTTTTTCAAAATTTTGCCTACAACCTAGCTCACTAGGGGCACTGGTAGGAAAGAGCCGAGTGGAGAAAACCTCCAGTCTAGCCCCCCAAAAAAACTTGATAAGATTACAAATAAATGGATGAGGCATTCCTCATTACATGATGCAGATATGAAATTACAACCAAAATTGGACGGCATTCCTCATTTACATAATGCAGATCTGATGAGTCTTTGATGGTCTTTCATGCCCGAACTCTCATTTTTTGTCTATGGACCCTGCATACATAGACCATACCACTACTTTGCACTTTTGTTAGTACCACAATTTCTATAATATTTTAATGAAAAAAAAAACATATAAATTGTAACCCCTAATGAAGTACATTCAACTCCTAACTTTTGTATGTGTTAAAAAAAAATGTATTAATTATATTACCTTCATTGGCCTCCTTCGATTCTTACTTGAATGAATGATGCTTTTCCGAATCAAAACACGACCAATTAAATGAATTCATACATGATATATCTCTGTTAACCTCAAAATTCTACAAACAAGGGTTAGAATTCTACAAAGCAATGTCCAGTAAGAAGATTAACCAATAAAACACTATAACATTAAATCATGTGAGTGACAATAGATTGAGGCTCACCTGAGCCACAAACATGAGAGGAAGAAGAATTATTGTTAAAAATAAGTAAACCATATATATGTACATTTCAGGCAAAGATAAGTTACACCATATCCATACTAAATAAAAAACAAGTTACAACATCAAAATCGTAACTGACTAATTTCTAAGCTCAGCTCCGCATATGGTCACAACAAAGATATGTGATTAGAATACAAAGAAGGCATCGTAAAAATATAATTTCAGCATTTTCCCTTCCCTGACACGATTTGTACTCAAATCCTTCATTACAGATAAGTGGAGATGGGCAGATAGATGCAGACGGGCGATCATTGACCCATCTAAAGTATCCACAACCATTATTTCCCTGTGATACCCAGTCTACATTACTTATTATTTTAAAATGAATAGTATTTTCATTATAAACATAAAATATAGATGCATTGACAACCTTTTTTCTATTTGGGCAACACCAAAATTGTCGTCCAGGGTTGCTCTGTGTCCGTCAAGTCTGTAACACGCACTGCCCACCACCACATTGACAGTTTGGCACATTGACAAGAGCCATCAACCCTATATCAATAATGCACCACACCATCTTTACTACATGTAATTACATAAATATTATATTCCTAGACTAGATCCAAGAGTTGGAGAAGTATATCGAGATGGAAAACATTGATGAAGATGATCCTAAAAAGAGTAAAAATTGCAACATCCTTACGAAGTAGATTGAAACATTGGGATCCACATTTCATATTAATAAAGCATCACCACAAGTGATTAAGATTCAACTCTCACTCCTAAAACAAAAAGAATCATAAAGCTGAAGGAACCACCCCACCATGCAGACTTGGGCTTATCTAGTTTTAGAGGTGCAAATCCTCAATGAAATAAAAAAATCCCTACATATGGCCTTGAACAAACTTTTCCTTACATGATCTTGCTTATTATTGTCACTCCATAATATCCCTCTCACCATTAGGTTTTCTTGCTTCTCAGGTTCATTCAATGAGTCTTCCTGCACCAAAGCATTTATGCTACTACCGACTTTCTTGCTTGCATGTGTACACTCAAAAAATCTATGTCCTTCTTCACCACAATTATAACTGTGTATATTAAAATCATACCTTCATGAAATTAGCTTGCTATCTAATCAATTCAACAAAAATCCAATAATGATAAGCTAATTTAATTTAAAATAAAGCAATGAGCATAACATGGCTCTCTATTTAGGAAGGAAAATAGTATGCTCTCAACTTAAGCATCCATTAATGACAGTCCTAAAATGAGAATTGAAGCTATTTGATCATGATTATGCCTATTTAGCTCACAAATATTCTAAAATTCTTCAAAGATGATCACTAAATACAAACTTAACTCAAAATGAAAGCTATTAACTCCAAATCAAAATTCCTATAGTGATGATGCTTAGCTCATAAATGTGTGCGATATGTTTTGCACTCAAAATGACCTATGTTTAAAGGAGTTCCCAAGGGTAGGGGGTAGAGTTTATTAAACCTTTATTAGGGTTAGGTTGAGTTAATTGTCTCAAAGGTTAAGATAATTTAAATGATGATTTCAAATAAGGGGACAAATTGAGTGGTCAAGATGCAACTCCAAGATGTGTGATGGAGGATTAATTTGGGCTTGATCCATATGAGCTCATTCTTTGATTTCTATTGGTTGAAATTGATTTACCCATGTGATGTGTGAGAAATTTTAGGAGTTAATTAAATGGTTTAATTGATTTTTTATAACTGATCTCATCTTTTCTAGAACTTCTTAATCCATTCAAATATCTTGATATTATTTCTACCTCATCTTTAGCATGTCTAGATCTGATATCTAATGTGTAAAATTTCTCGATGTAATCTTTTACCGAGCTATCTTTCTGCTTCAAACTTTGCATTCTCCTAACTAGGTTAATATGGTAATCACAAGGTAGAAACTTGCCTTTCAACTTGTTTATCATCTTATCCCATACCTTGATCTTGTCATTTCCCTTCTTCTTTCGATCCAATTGCAGATGCTCCCACCACAAGGATGCATGACCTTTCAACTTTGTACTTTCAATATTCACCTTTTTATTTTTTCCTCTGATACATTCTCATACTCAAAGTATTTCTCCATCTCAATTATCCAGTCTATCAACTCATCTAAATCCAACCTTCCACTATACTCAAGAGGATTAAATTGATGTGTGGACTTCAAACTTGTTAATGCTCACAGGAATCTTTCTTCTTCCTGATCTATTACAGGTGCAGGTGCAACTTCCCCCTGTACTTACTCAACTTCATCATTACTAACATCAACAAGATGTCTTCCTTGGTGCTGGACTATCTCAATAGCTTCTAATCTCACACCAATCTACCATAGCATATCAGCTAAGCCTGGATCTTCATTTCCTCTCCCATGAACCATCTTGAAACCCTCTGCAATTGGAGGTCAGATCATAATCTGATACCCCACAATAATATCAACTAGAATTTACGAGAAGGAACTTCAGATCTAATCTTTTCTTTGATACCACCTGATGCAAGGAGGAACAACAACTAGGGCCAAAGGCACTCCCAGCTACCAAACCAACTTGTAGAACACAAAACAAAAGCTAATAACATAGAATGAGAGAGAAGGAATACATAACATCTATATTATTTCATCAAAATTCATACATGTCAGGCTGTAAGGCCTTCTTGGTTACGACCATATATATTCAAGTATTTTACAAAATAATCCTCATACATGCAAGGTCACTGACCTTTGATCCAAATATTCTAACTCTGGGACCTTTCCCCCAACAATCTCTTTTTTTTATTCTCCCCAAATATAAGAACAAAAAACTAAATATATACAAGAAATCACCAAAGAGGTCGGCACCAAAAGATCCTAAAGATCCAACATAGGAAACAACAACAACCCAAATTTAGGTCTACATGCATCCCAATGGGAGGCCCCAACATTAGTTACACTATGAAAATTAAATGCACATGTCGGCCATCAGATCCAACATCCAAAAACCAACTCGACGAGAAAGATAATTGAGCAACAAAGACCACTCGGTGAATACCACGGAACAACGAGAACAACCACTAAGATTGATCGGTCAAAGAAGCGAGAACAAGAAACTAAGTTCACTTGGTGAACTGAGATCCAACACCTTCAACCAAACACTCAAGAGTAGTCACCGAGCAGCCTCCCAAAATTCACCAACAAGCTACCGAACCCAAACAAACATATTTTTGGTTAATCCAAGATTCCCAAGAACCCAAGATGCTCTTGCATCAATTATATAATGAAGTGTGTGCAATATGTGGAGGATGATAATGTGATATGTGCACTAAAGATGGATCTCACACATAAAGTGGAATGTGATAACAATAATCACAACCTAAAGTGGATTTTCTCCTACACCATGTGCTAAAATAACATGCAAACTCCTAAGTGTCTCGTATGTAAACTACTATGTGTGCATTACCTAAGTAAGATTAAGTGAAGTGTAATTAAGAATATTTAATTACACCAGTTCATACAATAACCTTTCTAGATCCTATCCTAATTTCACATTTGCCTCCATGAAAAATAACTTCCCTAAAGAGAAATTTAGTAGCATAATGTCCTATTTTTCCACAACTGATAAGTTTGAAGGGTAACTTACATTTATATTTTGTGGAAATTTTCTTTAGTCTTCTGAAAAAATTGGCTTCAACTTCATTTGAGTCACTACATGACTATGAATCATCCTCAATTTTCTTTGTCACCTTCAAAGCAACATCTTTCCTTTCAACCCTAAATTTCCCAATTCTAGATAATTCAAAGGAAGTAATAATCTCATAAAGCTCATCCAAAGAATATTTCTCCATGTCTTGAATTTGTTGTAAAACAATCAGTAATCTATTATAAGGCTTGGTCATAGACCTCATCACTTTTATCAGCACATCTATTTCTTCAAGGATGTCACCAGTAAATTATACCACACTGACAACTTAATTTACTTGATGCAACTAACCTTAAAAGTTCCCATCTTCAAATATCTTCAAATTCTAAAACTTAGGCTTTAGATTTTGTAAATAAATTTTATTGATGTTCTTATCACCTTTATTAATGTTTCCCAACTGTTTCCATATATAAAATGCAATCTTGAATCTCATAACTTGCATTAGTTAAAAATTACCTAATCCATTGATAATAGCATTTCAGACCTTTCCATTGTTTTCATGAGTTTGAATTTCATCTGCAGTAGAAGGAACATTAGATGTAGGTGGAATATATTTTTTCTTAATAGCATCAAGAACTCTATAGGGCATAGAGTCCATATGAGATATCATTCTCTCCTTCCTAAAAGTGTACTTTGTTCCATAAAATTTAGGTACAATGCTTCCATGATTTTTTTCATTTGACATCTACCTCAAGTGGTTAAGCAGGAACCTTGTTGTGATACCTGTTGAACACCACCAGATGTTGAGAGGAGGGGTTTGAATCATCATACACATAAAATTAAAACCGTATCAATTTTTTAGTAATTATAATGTCCTAAATTGTAAACACCTTACTAAGGTGTTCAATTTATGCTTATTTATAACCCATTGATATTTGAAGAGAAAAATTCAGTGAAGAAATGTAATAGAGAAGTGGAGACAATGTTAATAGAGTTGTGTAGAATTGTTGCATCAGGGGGATTTCTGTATATCTATTGAGAAGATTTGTATATTTTTATCTTGTATATTTGAAAAGATACTTAGGTATAGGTCAAGGTCGACCTCGACCTATACCTGAACTATCCAAAAATCTAAGATCTAAATGTATGACAAAAACTATAACCCTAAATCAGTTGAATCTGCTCCTGAAAACTTGAAAACCTACAAATATGCTCCTACACAAAAGAAAAATAAAATTTATTGGGGGGAAGGGGCTTGCCTTGGTCAAGCCCACATTTAGGAATTAACCTTGGATTGAAATAAAAGCATGTAAAAGCAAGACAAATGTAAATATTCAACTCGCTTGTCAAAGCTTCATGGATGGACTCGAATATGCTACCCACAGAGATGCATGAATGCTTGTATGTAGAATAAATGATCTTGGATGTCTTTACAAATGCAATAGATCTACAAGTGTCAAATCATAGACCATAGATGTACGTATGCTTGAACGCTTGAAAGGTTGAATACTTGTGCAATGTTGATGAATGTAGGCCTCCTCCCTTGATGGCCAACTCCACTATCTCCAATGAAGAAAGAAGATAGATCTATAGAAGGAAATGAATGTTTGATTTAATGGAATGAATGGATTCATTAAATCCTTTCTTTGCTTGAACTCCTTGAATGCACCTTGAACTTGATAGCTTGCAATTGATGGCTTGAGCATGTATGTAATGGATCTTGCTTGTAAAAAAATGGATGTAATGTACATAGAACTTATGCATCCTCAAATGAAGAAAGTAGACCTCCTTTTATACCAATTTTGGGTTCCAAAACATAAAAGGGTTGACTGCACTAGGCATGAAAATATGAAAAACCCTGAAATGGGCCCAAGTTCCCATGAAACTAATGCCTCAGGTACAATTTGACCTCAACATTTACCCCAAGTATAGATCGACCTAAACCTATACCCTAGGAGGCACAATCTATGAAAGAAGCCTCAGGATCTCAAGGGTGCAAAAGAAACAGACAAAAATGGGTAAAAATCAATGAAAAAATGACAAATCAAGCATAAATGCATCCATGTTCTAAGAGATCACTAAAATGGGCCCTAAAAAGGTCTTTGAGCTTCCAAATTAATGGGTGGTAACTTTTAAGATGGTACATTTAACCCCCCACTTTAGTGGTAGTGTGAGTTTAAGATTGAAGATCTAAATGAACAGCTTACAGATATCCTAACTACTATTGAAGAAAATACCAAATAAAGCAAACAATTAGATGATGAACTTATGCAAGAAAATACGAAGATCTTAGAGTTGGAAAACATCAAGAAAAAGATTGAATTTGAATTAACAGAAGCAAAAGAGAAAATTGAGAAATTACACACAAGTTCTGATCTAATTCAATCACAACTTTATGCACAAAAGCTAAAAGGTGATACTACTGGTGTTGGATACGATGTAGCTCAAATTTAAATTAAGTAAATGCAATAAAGAAAGAAAGGACAAGAAGAATCTACAAAAGCAAAGAAAATTGAGAATCTTGCAGAGGGTAATGCAGAACCTCCTAGAGATGAACACAAGCTAGTTAACCGAACTTTTTATGCTTGTAACAAACATGGACACCTGGCAAGAGATTGTAAAGAGGTAAGGCCTTTCAATGGCTACTGTTACTCTTGTAATAAATTTGGTCATAGGTCTAGTCATCGCAGAACAAGTCAAAGAAATCAATCACAACAGAACCAAAGAAAACTGAATCAGTACAATCAGAGAAATCAACCTCAGAGAAACTATCAGAACATTATATGTCAGATATGTAATTATAATGGACACATAGCCAAGTAGTGCCGCATGATAAACAATATCAACAGAACTCCAATCATTTGTCACTCATGCAACAAAGCAGGAAATATCTCAAGGTTTTGCAGGTCAAGAACTCAAAAACAAGAAAAGCCTAAAGAATCATTATTTGAAGAATCTGGTGAAGTCAAGTTTGTAAAAGCTATAGAAGATTCAGGTAAAATATGGGTTGAAGTAAAAAAATATAATGATGAGAACAAAGTAGTAGATGCATCCACAGTGGACGTACCTTCTACTTCTGGTTAAGTTGACCTTCTTCGTCTTAGGGGGAGCTATTCTAGCTCTAAACCCCTTCGTGGCTGATATACTCACCTCTGAGTATGCACCTATGGATTCATGTGTTTGGTGATGAATTGAGAAAGTATGCATGGACACATCTTGAACTTGGAAAAAAGAAAAGATTGAAATTCTCAATGTAAACTACGTTACAACAACAAGCATTAAATGTGGTAACTTTTATATAAGTTAGTAAAGAGATCTCTCATCTTCACTTTTGCATTTGAGATTGAGCATTCGGAGAGCACAGGAGATTTTAGCATCAAAGCATCAACATATAACCATTGGTTGGTTAGAAAGGTGAATCAAAGTTGAAACGGAACCCTAGCGGACGCGTCATTTCAAAATCTCTAGAAACCCTACTTTAGAAAGTAACAAGTAAGTAATGGCTACTCCTATAGTATTTGACATCTCTCAGAAGAATAGATATGTGTTTAAGAAGCATCCATTCAAGTTTGTACTAGATGATGTAGAAGGGGCATTCTCTAAGACTCTGCTAGGAGTCATATATGTAGAGGACATTCGCGCATACATCTATTGTAAGAAGGAAACTGGTGGGGATAACAACATAGAAACTCTTATGGAATCAATGATGAAACCAGATTATTCATTCAAGGATGAATTCATGCATCTTACTAGTAACCCTATCTTTGAGTATTCAAATGCGCATGAGTTCTATGAACCAGAATGGGTTAAAATCCTACTTAGTAGGATACATGATGGTCTATATTAGATTTGTGAAGTTTTTGTCCGCATTACTGTTGATCTTATTCATGAGAAGACTAGACTCCCTAAGGTTGGACCAGTTCTTCCCACTGGTAAAGATGTAAAGAAAAAGGTTGAACATGCTTGCTTATCTAGAATTGATAGGCACGGGATGACTGTTGATCCCATTGTGGAAGAAGACATCAAAATCCTCACCATGATACTTGGTTACAAGTTTCAACACACAAGTAGACTGAATAGTGTGTCCACAGCTACTGTTCTGGCAGCAATAAGGATGGAAAAAGATAACACTCAGTATAATCTCTATGAGATATTGCACGCACAACTGATTGAGAACATTAGAGCTATCAAGCATGACAAGAGCAAAATATTCAGATTCGGCTCTTTGATTATCTATCCATACTTTCACATTGTTGGTAAAGTTTCTAATCTTTACCTAGACAGGAGCAAACCCACTATGTCTCAAATTTTACTAAACACTACATCAGAGAGCAGTGTAAAGGACTCTATGGATATGGAGATTAAAACATTCAGGATCAAAATGCAGAAAAGGTTAAGAATACTAGAAAAGATAGTTGAAAAGTACAAAGACACCAAGTGCTTCATGGTGGAAACTGATTGTACTTGCATGGAATCAGTTGAGCCAAGAACCAAATGGATTCACCCACTTGGTTATGAAGTTGAAGAACATGTGTTGGAAGGATATGCATAAGTTATTTTGTCTGCACCCAAAGATCCAAATGAGCCAAGATGGGGCACATACAGAGAGAAGGAAAATCAAGTTGATTATGTCTTATACAGTGTAGATAACAAAAGGAAGGCATCAAGGATTACATCCAATATCCTAAAATTTCATGGGGTCACACAAGAATACCTACATAAAGCTAGGGAAGCTAAGACTGCAAGAGAACTTAAGAAAACTCATGCAGAAGTGAAAATAGAAAAATCTAATGATATCCCTAAGAAGAAAAAGAAGAAGTCCGATGAAGGTACATCTGCGCCTTCTACCACCATTGATCTAGAATCCTCTCCACCTTCAGTACCAAGCAAGTTGACCAAAAGAAGGAAGCAAGTTCCCACAAGTCACCCATCCTCAAGGAAAATAAGGAGCAAAGTAAAGAACACTCAAGCCCCTCCTAAGGTAGGATTCAGACCTAGTCTGACAGTCTTAAGGAACAAAATTGTTAATGAAGGAAGACTATACTCTATTAAAAATGTTTATGACAAGTACCAAGAGATAGATAAAACATAAATTCATTCTATGATTATCTCTCATATGATCAAGTTTAAAAGGTCAGTATTGGAACTCAAGACAGTCATACCAGACAAATTATGGAACATACTAGACTATTGAAAAGACAAGAAATAGAGGAAGATATGAGGATTAGAGAAGAAACATTAGACAATATTCTCCCTATTTTCTCACACGATGAGAAAGCAATACTATTAGATTTGGTAAAACCTCATCTTAGAACCAAAACAAGAACTCTTCATATTATGAATAAAGAGTATGAAATGGTTGGTGAAGAGACTCAGAAATAATTTGAGCAAGTATTTTTGAACATACATATGTATCCATAAAATGACGCCTACAACAAAAGTGACTCCAGTACCTCCCAAAAAAGATAAAGAATCAAAGATTCTTAATGTGCCTATGACAGGTCCACAGGATTCAATGCCCAAAGTTTCATTACCTTCTGATACAACCAAAGATTCAGATGAAACCATTGTGATCAATGATGTTAAGATATCCATGACAACTTTAGATAATGACATGAACAAATTTTAAAAAGCATTTGTCAGCACTGAAGAGATAGAGAAGGTATGAACTGATAATACTTCCTTACATCAAGATAAATCTCCTCCTAAAGATTCAACAAATTTGAATAATGAGGAAGACAATCAATCTAATGAACCACCTGTTATGGAGATCCCAGTGAAAAGTGAATGTATGGATATTAGTCAAAATGCTATATTCACTCCATCTATTCAACCATCAACGTCATTGTTGTCAAGTTTAACCCCTAACTCAGCAAGCCTAGATGCATGGGGAGAAGAAGATTTGATCAAGATCAGTGTATTAGCCATGGAGAAAGCCAAAGAGAAACAAGTTATGAGAAACCCTCTCTTTCTGGAGTCAGTGAACATTTTGAATGACTTAGTGCCAGTAGATAAGAAAGTGGCTAAAACTCAGTCAGTTGATGATGTCGATAGCATCTTAACAAGCTTCAAAGCACACTTCACAAGTTTAGTAGACTCGGCTACTAGAACTGCAGAGTAAAAGTACAAAAAAGAAATATTGGATGAATTGGTAAAGAATTTCTCTTTAGATCTCAACTCATTGAAGATTGGTTAGACAATTTTGAAAGAGTTAGCATCAAAAGGCAGGAAAGTAATAGAAAATTACATGGACAGAGGCAAATTCACTTCTGAGCACATCAAGAAAATTGAGGAGGCAGATATATTGGTTGAAAACATAAGGCAATCAGTTGAAACAACCTCCCAAGACATCAATATCTGCACCAATATCTATCAAGGGCAGATAGAGAAGATTGAAAAAGCTAAGATGGAGATCAACAAGATAAGGATCAGGCAGACCCAACTGAGAAATGCACTTGCACCCTCCTTAGCTATTATGAATGAGAACATCAAATAGATAGGTGAAACCATTGTCACATATGATCAAGGACCCTGCATGGATTTGACAAAGATGGAGAATCTTACATATGCATTATGCACCCATCTTCAGACTATTGATGCATTGAAGGCATTCTGGCAACAAGAGATCAAGAATCTTTAGATTGCTTATCTAGATGTGTACTTGGAGTAAGTACCTAGAGACTTACAAATTTTGACACCTTTGTCATTAATGTCAAAGGGGGAGTAGTGTATGTATATAATGAGTATATAGCCAAAGTTATGATATAAAGTTTTTTGTTGTTAAGTCAAAGTTTAAGCAACTTGGCCACATTCCTTTTTTTTCCATTAATGACAAAGGCGGAGATTGTTGGAAAGTTGACACTCAGGATGTATATGGCTTATTTTGTGTTGTCATTATGGCAACAAAGTCATATGAAGTGTTGACAGTAAACTTTGAAGATCAAAATTGGCTAAGTATAGAAAATAGAGCAGTACAGAGATATATAGTTAATCAGAGCACCAGCACACATGTGTACGATTGAGTTAGACTATGCGCATTCATAATTAAGCTCTATGATATGTTTTTGTTCTTACCCTATACACACATGGTACGACATGATAGTATGGAGAAGTTACAGCAAGATTAAGTGCCACTAGAAGTTCAGAAAACAAAGTATGGAGCCGACCTCAGATTTTGGATTAGCGTATAATATTTTGTTTTGTAAAGGCTATGTGCCTATTGTACTATGTTTGTAATTATGTCTTAAACACTCATGTAAACATGCTTAAGCCAATTTGTTTGGAAGCATTATGTATGTTGTTTTTGGGCCGACTAAGGTCTTGTTTTTGGTCACGTCTATTAAGTATGTATATATACTCAATATGTATTTTGTATTTGGGTGTGTCAAATTATGTAGAGAAGATATACAGAACAACAGTATGAACAAGTAAGTATGAGATAGAGCTCTTTAATAAATTAAGAGCATCAACGCATAAACAGAACTGATCATACAATAGTGTCATTACAACAATTCATCTTTTGATATAGTGTATATCAGATATCAGAAGGTTGTAGCCTTCATCTTATTGAGCAGTGAGCTCTGGTAGTAAGCCAATCACCTTTAACAGAGTTTTTGTAAAGACTCCTAACAGGGTCATTGTACTTGCATTATAAAGACTGCTCCTAACAGGGCAAAGGAACTTTAACAGATTCATTATACAAGTACAATCATTTGTGGGTACTAATTCCCACAGGGGTTTTCCTCTGATCAAGGTTTCTCCGTAATCATATCTTGTGTTATGTGTTGTGCTTCATTTGTTATCTATTTGATTCAAGTTTAAAGTTGCTGAATTATAATTAATAGATAAAAACTAATTCACCCCCTCTTAGTGTTTCTAACAAGGTCAATATCCATTGATTATTGAGTGATTCTATTTTTATAGAGTGATGAGGCATTGCGATCGGACACATGACCTCCCACAGGGCTTAGCTTTGTATGCTCGAGTTTAGGTCAAGAGATCGATGTGGAATCCATAGGTGGACTATAGATACACATGCGATGAGATATACTGGATGGGTCACATGATTTGGGATATGCTAGATCACATAGTTTATGCACGGATGTCCACAGATTACCCTAGGTGGTTTTCTCAACACAGATTCCCTATATTTATAGACCCAACAGAGCATATACCTGACATTTATGATCTATCAGATGATGAGAGAGTCAGAGGCGGTGGGAGAGGTGGTCGAAGAGCATTGAGCAAAGAGTCTCGAGGATAGGTGTAGGGGTTGGCAGCAAGGTACAGATGAGGGGTGGGGGAGTTGGTGGCAGGGTATTGGTGAGGAGTGGATAGGTGGGTGGAAGGTAGAAAATGAGTGGTGGAGAGTTTGGTGGTAGGATACCATAGGTTCTATTGGTATTTTGGTGAGAAAGATGGTAAAGAGCAGCCAAACAGGCGCAGCTAGTGTAGGCTAGACAGGTTCCAATGATTGTGATAGTACCACAGGTTTAGGTTTCTCCACATGTATAGGTAGCTCCGCATGTACCACATGATACATAGGCTATGGACACACTTACATAGGATGTCAGGACTTTACAGGCTGACATGAGAGCTATGAGTAGTTGGATTGATCAGGTTGCTACTATGATGTAGTAGTTCATGACTATGATGGCACAAAGGCCTAGTGTTGTGAGTACTAGTAAGATGCCTTAGATAGATCCTGGCAGTTCAAACGGAAGAGGGAAAGATGACACAGGTGATCCAGGTGGTACAGGTGAGACTGATGAAACTCATGGGACAGATGGTGCAGGTGGTGCCCCTATTTGATTATGAGCCTCCCTCTTATTATGATGTACCATGATGTACTTTGATTGAGATTAATGATGTATCTTTGATTTATGTATCTTGGTATACATTGATAGACATGATGCTGGATATTTGATTACTACTTTTATGATATACCCTCTTTCTCTTGATTTTATATTCTCTTTATGATGTCATTATATGTTGGACTTTAGATTTTTGATGCTTTATAGATGCACTTACTTTATAATTATGCATTTGCTTCTATGTGTTATGGCTAAGTTGTCTTATGTATGACAATACTAAGATGGATGCACATGAATGATAAATTTTATTTAATGTTCTTAATGATGCTTATGCAATGGTACTAAATGAGAAATGCATGTATTTTTTATTCTATGCATATATACTTTTAATGAAATGCACTTTAATGGATGAATGCAAATGAATGATGCTTAATGAATTAATGCAATAACTTTAAGAAATAATCGATAAATAAATATGAATTAATGATTAATGATTAGTGATATGCAATGTTTTTGATTAAAGTCCAACATACTCAATCTAAAAGAATCACTTTGCCTTCTGATGATGTCAAACCTTTTGAAACCTCTTTTCCTAACCCCGGGAAATCCTTTATGCAAAACTAATCCTAAAAATGAATGCAACTAATTGTCATTATTGCAAAGAAATGGAGGGATTAAATTTTCATCAGTGAGCTTTGGTAGTACTTTGTAGCACGTACAACCATCACTGGTGAGTTTGACAAAACATGATGATATGAATACTACTATCCTCATATTTTCAACCATGAAGCTAGTACAACTCTCACTAGTTTAACCATGGGAGTATGAATACCGCTTTCATCGGATTTAATATTGCAAGTGGATGTTGGCATTAAGATATGGAAGATCTAAATGACCAAGGTATCCTTTTTCGTAAACAGACAGAGATTGAATCCCTTCCCTATGAAAAATGTCCTCGATGACTCTTTGATGGTCATGAATTTAGACAAAGACACATACTTCAAAGAATTAATCTTACAACAGTCACACAGATATCAAGAAAATATGTCATGCTTTCATCATTGTTAATCTAGTCGAAACATCATTGATTAACTAAAAAGGTACATTACTCAAAAAAACTCAATACCTAACCCACTTCTTTGCTTCTACCAAAATTTGAGATTCCTTAATCTCTGATACACATAATATAGGAATGAAGCATGGAGCGCGGCGGGCGGGACGTGCACTGGAGACAACGGTCACCTGCAAATTGATGGTTTGAGACTCAAAACCATCAAATTTTTTTCAAGAAGCATGGTGGCCTCTCCTATCAGACCCAATATGGAAAAATATGGCCCCTCAACAGGTACGCATAGTCACAGTTTCATTCGACTATGCAAAATCTCAAACCCTGGTCGGGAAACCCTAACCTACAGTGGAGGCTAAAACCAACTTGGAATGGTAGGAAAAGGGAGAACACGGGTCACAATGGCTTGCAAAATCAGGGTTATTTTCAGATGGGCAAAAACTTTGATTTCAAGAAAATTGCTCATAAGTTGTTTAAACCGAGAGATCCAAAAGCTACGGGAGAAGTAAGAAGCACCATGGATCAGGACAAACCTTTGCAGGATAACATTAGGTATGGAATCTTATCTACTCTTAACATTTTAGATGCATAATGGAAGGCAACAAATGATTCTTTGAAAGACAAATATTTTTTCTTTAAGTGGTTAGGCCATTGGCCATCTATTTCCAAAATAAGAGCGTGGAGTAAAATGATATGGGGAAAAGATTGTCAGCTCAAAATGCTTCCCAATGGCTTCTATATGGGGATCTTCCCTAAAAAGGAAGACAAGGAGTGGATTTTACACAATGGACCTTACATGATTGAGGGGAAGGGCCCATATCTAAGGGATTGGGTAGCAAATTTCAACCCATAAGAAGAGAAAGTTAAAGAATACCCAGCCTGGATAAGCTTGCACAACCTCCCTGTGGAATATTGGGGAGAGGACACTCTTAGATTAATTGGAAGCTGTATTGGGACCTATATTAGGATGGAAGAAGTAATCAATGAGTCTGATGCTTCCATTCATCCCTAGATCTTGATTAACTTGCAGGAAAATACACTGATTCCTGATACTATTAAGCTTAGCACAGAAAATGGTGTATGGGAGAAAAACATAGCTCTGGGGGACATGATGTCAGAGGCAACCACTAATTTGGGGGAGGGAGTTGATCACCCTAAAAAGGACAAAGGCTGAGTTGAAGACTCACTTTTGGATGAACTTGAGCGAAGGACTCTAAAACAAGGATTCACAAAGCCGGAGATAGTTGATCAGTTTGTTGCTCGGATGACAAATGATTCACCTCTTTGGAGGAAGGAGTTTGGAAAAGTGTTAGATGAAACCCTTACTATAGAAAAGAGGAAGGAATGTGATCCTACAGGTTGCCTATCTACTCAAGGCATTACATGCACACCGATCTCCTAGATGATAAAGGAAGTTGAATAAGAAAATAGACCATCCTCCCAACCACCCCTTTTTTCTTATCTTCAAAATGCTGACTTGAATGAAATAGCAGTTAACATTAAAGGAAGAGCAACCATAGAGGGTTTTATCTCCATCTAACTCCTCCTATGGCTATTTTTTCTCCTACTACTGACCCAAATTCACATCCCCCATATCAGACCCGTGTGATCTTTGAAGATATTCACTCTTCCTTTGTTATTGCTGCTCCTAGCTTAAATCCATTCCATACTACCCCTCTTAGTGACTCATCTCAAAAATCAAGGATTGTAAGCCTAGGCACTAAGAATTACTTCATCCTAGCACTGGCTTTTAAAGCCCCACTTTTGGAGAGTCCATCAGTTTTGAGTCCGATAGCAGGGTCGATGACAGTGGCTGATAGTTTTAATACTGATGGTGTCCTTCTATGCCCAAATGGAAAGAAGTCCCCGAAAAGTTTAGAATGTAAGCACAGAACCTCACAGAATAAGGTCAGCTTCCTTCCAATTATTGAAGCACTAAATAATATTCAGGATGAGTAGGATAAATTCCAAGAGTCCAGGGAAAATATTGATATTGAAGGTGACATGCAAGAAGGTCAAATCTCACCTATTAGAAACCTTGAGGGCTCTTTTAAAGAGGCAAGAGACAATGGGGATAACCTTTTAGAATACTCCTCTAATATGAGTTTCTTCAGTGATGAGGGTGGGGATGACTACCTCAGGATGGAAGACTCACTTGATGCTATTAAGCACAGAGTCTTACACCAATCAGTATCAAAATTGAAAAGACCCAAACTGGGTATGAAAAGAAGACAGGGGGCCAAATCCACTAAGGAAAAGCTTGAACAGGCTGGTTGTGCAGCAGACCAGACAACACTACTGAGATCGAGAAAGGTAATAGCCTTTTCTCAGAAGAAATGAGGATCCTCTCATGGAATGTTAGGGGTTACAATGCCCCTAACAAGTCTCATCTGCTTAAGCGAGGTCTTGACTAGGCAAGGGCAGATATTATTCTTTTACAGGAAACTAAACTAAAAGGTGCAGATATTACATTATTTCAAAAGAAATTTGCCAGATGGACTGGTCTATTTTTAGAGGTTGTTGGTGCCTCTGGTGGAATGGGAATTTTATGGGATGCCAATTCAATTAGTGTTGTTCTTATTAGTCAAGCAATGAATTGGCAGTGGGTGGAAGTGACTTCTAAACAATTGCTTTCTAAAATTTATATTTTTAATATATATGGACCTAATAATCCAAAGGAAAAGAAAGTTGTATGGAAGGATATATCTACCTTTTTAGGTGATAGAAAAGATGAACTCTTCATTATTGGAGGAGATTACAATGCTATACTAAGCCCTTTAGAGAAATTAGGAGGTAAAGGATGGTAGAGCAAAAGTCAGAAAGATTTTGCTGCCTTTGTTTTGGACAATGGATTGGAAAAATTAGAGTTCAAAACTGGAGATTACACATGGACCAATAGGCACAGTGTTTTTTTTAAATATAGCTAAGAAGTTGGACAGGTTCTTTCTTGCTGGTCACTGGTGTTATATGCTGAATGTGGACCTCTAAATTTGGCACAAACACAACATAGTCATTATACAATCGTTCAATTCACAAAAATGAACATGAATTGTCCACCTTGAAAACTCGATTGAAGTGACTTGTTGCCTCCTAATTAGTTGGTGATGTTGAATTTACCCTCAGAATGAGAGCCAACAACCTGACCAATGCTAAGATGGAGGATTTTTAGAATGTAAGAAAAGACCAATTTGCCATTACTCTATGAAATTGAAATTGCAACTAGCCTATGAAAAGAGATGCAATTAATCTATGAATTGAGAAATGATTGATCTATAATTAAATTGAAACTAATCGATGGAAACAAAATGAAATTAATCTAGGAAAAGTGAATACTCTTATTCTAGGAATGAAATGCTTGTAATCTAGAAAAAAAATTGCTTTTACACTAGAATTGAACTTTCCATTAATCTAGAAAGCTTTGAGAGAATCAAATTGAAATGTTAGATATATGAATGAATTACAAATGAAAGAAATACATCTTTAATTCTAATTGAAACTAGCCTAATTATGCAAATTTTAAGCTTAAA
This sequence comes from Thuja plicata, assembly GCA_018584345.1. Lineage (NCBI taxonomy): Eukaryota > Viridiplantae > Streptophyta > Pinopsida > Cupressales > Cupressaceae > Thuja > Thuja plicata. Next base: position 3,187,907 of record MU227491.1, read on the forward strand.
GCATGAAAGAAATCAAATGCAAATTGACTATAATATTGATGCTCTCAAAAATCATCCTCTCCAATGAAGAAAAATAGGTCCAATTAATAGAAAACCAAGGAAAGAGGGTGAAGAGTTTCTTGAAAAGAAATGATGGACTCTTCATTCTCTTTTGAGACAAAAATTCAAAGATTATTTAAATAAAAGGGTGAATTATTGCCACATGAGTGTCCTTTCACATGGAATTATAGAATTCCTTTTTGAGGATAATTCATCCAATAATTAAATAACCTTTCAATTCCTTTTATGTATATTAGCTAAAGGGGGTGGAATTGATTTAATTAAAAGCACTTAAGACTTTAGGATTAAATCATAGGGGTTTTTTTAGCTAATAAACTCTGAGAATTTAGGAATTAAATACAATGTCAGATTTATGCAAATTTGGGTTTTCTGCATTTGAAACTCAGTCAATTAAAGTCAATTAGGAGAAGAATTTGCCTAGTACA
>MU227491.1:3215874-3236003 GCA_018584345.1 Thuja plicata
GATAATTCATCCAATAATTAAATAACCTTTCAATTCCTTTTATGTATATTAGCTAAAGGGGGTGGAATTGATTTAATTAAAAGCACTTAAGACTTTAGGATTAAATCAATTAATCATAGGGTTTTTTTTAGCTAATAAACTCTGAGAATTTAGGAATTAAATACAATGTCAGATTTATGCAAATTTGGGTTTTCTGCATTTGAAACTCAGTCAATTAAAGTCAATTAGGAGAAGAATTTGCCTAGTACAATAGGACTTCGAAGATGAGAAAATTGAAGGAATGCACCAAAATTGATTAGGATTATTAGGTGCCAATTTTGGGGTGTTACAACTGGGAAGAACAAAATTGGATATGCACAACAGATATTCTACCCTTAATAGGCTCAAATCATTACCCAATTATTTGTAATATTCAAGAGGATGCTGCCCCAGAGCGATCTCCTTTCAAATTTGAAGCCATGTGGCTCAGAGTTGATGATTTTTACAGAAACATTGAGCGATGGTGGAAAAATGCTCCTAGCATGGAAGGTAATAAATCCTTTATCTTTTTCAAAAAACTTCAAATTATTAAGGAACAACTCAAATTATGGAGCAGAGATGTGTTTCGTAATATTTTTGTGGAAAAATATAAGGTAGAACAGAATTTGAACCTACTTAATGAGCAAATTATCAGCCAGGGCATGGATGAGTTTATGACTTTAGAAGAACAAACCCTTCAAAAGAAATACAAGGAAATTCTCACAAGGGAAGAAATATATTGGAGACAAAATTCGAGAGAGACATGGTTAAAGGAGGGGGACAAGAACACAAAATTCTTCCATAAATCAGTCAAAGTTAAAAGAGCTAGAAATAAAAAAAATTCAATTGAATCTATGGATGGGATAATCCTTAATCACTAACAAAAAATTAATCAAGAAGCTGTTAACTATTTTCAAAACACTTTCACACAGAATGGAATGTTAGCATATAATAATGGGGAAATGCTTGATCTTATTCCCAGCTGTATTTCAGAGGCCCAGAATAAGATGCTCTCTAGTCCAGCTTCTTTAGAGGAAGTCAAATCTGGGTTTTTTGATCTAGATGGGGATAAATCACTAGGCCCTGATGGTTTCCCTGCATTATTTTTCTAAAAGACATGGAATATCATTATAGCTGATCTCCTCCAAGTGGTTGAGGAATCAAGATCCAAAGGCTTCATGCTTAAGGACTTCAATAATACTTTTATTGCACTAATTCCCAAAAAATCAGATTTCAAATCCTTTGATGATTTCAGACCAATTGCTCTGTGTAACACAATCTATAAGATCATTGTAAAAGTTGCTACCAATATACTTAAAACTATTCTAGGCAACGTCATCTCTAAAGAACAAAGTGGATTTGCTCCTCACCGATCTATTTTTGAAGGGATTATTCTAGCCCACGAGGCCGTCCATACAGTAAAATCAGCCAAGATCAACAGTATGATGACTAAACTTGAAATAAAGAAAGCATATGACAATGTCAATAGGGACTTCCTTCTAAATGTTCTCCGTAGATTTGGTTTCAATGAGGAGTGGGTTAAATGGATTGCTACCTATCTTAATACACCAAGAGTTTCTATTCTGGTGAATGGAAGTCCACAAGGCTTATTTGAATCTACAAAAAGCATCAGACAAGGGGACCCAATTGCCCCCTTTCATTTCATTATTATGGCCGAGGTGTTGGGCTGATTTATTACTAATAAAAGAGCTCTGGGCAATTGGAAAGGCATTAAAATTGTTGCCGGTGTTGATTCTTCCACACATTTACAGTTTGTGGAGGATAACTTTTTATTTGGCATAGCCTCTTTAGAAGAAGCTTGAGTAATAAAAAGTACTCTAGACTACTACAGTGCAGCCACATGCTAGTGTATTAACTGGGAGAAATTAGAGATATATTTTTTCAACACGACATGAAATCTTCAACAAGACATCAGTGGTTTATTACAGATCAAGATTGGACTGCTGCCATGGAAATATCTAGGGGTTCCTCTTTTTGATGGAGCCTCTAAACCTCACCTGTGGAAGGGTCTCTTGGATTCATGCCTTAAAAAGATGGAGGGATGGAAAAGTAGGTGGCTTGCCTCAACTGGTAGAATCCTACTCTCACAAACAGTCATCTCAGCCATTCCCATCTACTCTATGAGTAGTTTTAAAATCCCACAAAAGGTCCTTGAGGAAATCACAAAGTGTATGAGAAAATTCTTCTGGAATGGGGCTGAGGAAGGGGAAAAATGGCCCCTTATTTCTTGGGAGAAGATATGTAAATCTAAGGCTAATGGTGGTGTTGGGTTAAAGGATTGGAGAAAGATGAATTTAGCTTTAGGGGATAAACTATTTTGGCACATTTGCAATCACCCTGGCAGCTTATGGGTGAAAATTTTAAGAGCTAAATATTTGGAATCACCTAATGATGTAAGACTCCTTACAATCCTCAATCCCCCATGAGGCTTAGCTATATGGAACTTCATTCTAGATTGCAGACACATTATTAAAAAACATACTTCTTGGCATATAGGCAAGGGCACTAAAGCTTTATTCTGGGATGACTCTTGGAACAACCACCCTATTTTGAAAAATGATGACATGTTTACTGAACTAAGAGATCTCCTCACTCTTAGATGGGGACATAAGGTCTCAGACTACTTAGAATATAGTGATTCTTCATTAGGCCCCAAATGGCATTGGAAATCAATAAATGAGCTTGATCTCCAACCACATCAAAGGATTTTAATGGAGGAGTTGTTTTAGCAACGAAGTTTTATCTGCTCTACACATGAAGACAAGCTGATTTGGTGCAGGGCCAAGAGTGGGATTTATTCAGTGAAGCTTGGATACACATCCCTAGATGATGAAAGGGACCCACCTTTATGGCCTACAAAACTTTTTTGGGACAAAGCATGTTTACCAAAGGCTGGTGCATTTACATGGCTTGTAGTGCACAAAAGGATCCTCACTGCTAAAAGAAGGCACCGATTTGGGCTACAGGGACCCACAAGATGCACTCTTTGTAAAGTAGCTTCAGAAGATATAAATTACCTTCTGGTTTAGTGCCCATTCTCAGCAAAATGCTGGGACATGATCAAGGGGAGGCTTAATTAGATAGGATTGATGTAAAATAATATTCAGGAGGTTTTTCAAAGTTGGCCCATCCCTCCCAAAGTGACTGCTCTCTCTCTCTGGTTTGGAAAATATGCCCATCTATAGTTATCTAGGAACTATGGAAAGAGCACAATAGGAGAATTTTTCAGGATAAAGAAAGGTCTGTCAATAAGGTTAAAATCAGTATTATTTGTGCTATAGAAGAGACATTGAAGGCTGCCTTACAATCTTCAACTGGGTGTTATGAATACACAAAGCATGATAGACTTATTCACTCCAAATGGTCTTGTTTGAAGTTTAGAGATGGTGGAATTAAAAAGGCCAACACAAATAAGCAGAAAAGGAAGGATCTGATGTCGTTGAGGTCGGACAAGGAGTGGGTTAAACTAAAATTTGATGGGGCATCTAAAGGAAACCCTAGACCCTTGAGAGCTAGTGTAGTAGTAAGAGATTGGCAGGGGAACCTTTTGGCTTTAGCTATGCAACGTTTAAATGATGGCACCAACAACACAGTGAAAGCCAATGCTACCTTGTTGGCCCTTTGACTTACAAAGAGGATGAATTTACATAAGATTCATCTTGAAGGGGATTCGTAGATCACTGTGAATGCCATCAAGAATTAGCAAGCTAATGCTTGGCATCTGTAAAACACTATCAATGAAATATCTAATATTCTTAACACTCTTCCTGATTTCTAGATCACCCATGTTTTTAGAGAGTGCAATGCACAGGCAGATATTGTTTCAAAATGGGCTACAAATCTTGAACACATCAACATGGTGTGCACTGAATTCTTTTAAGTTGTTCAAATATTTAAACTCTACTAGTGTTCTCTATAGGCTTCTTATAGCATTATTAATCATGCATAAGAATATGTTGGTAGCCTCTTTTTCAGGCTACAAGGACCTCTTTATGACCGTTAATTTTTAAATGGTCTAATTTCTTTATTATGCATATGACGCTTTATGTCTTTATGATGGAATTGGTGGCAAATTTGTCTTTCTTTGATATGACTTGGCTGACAGACTGGGCACGTGATTTCTATTGCCTAATTGCTGGTTTCAGTTAAAATGATGCTCCTTGATAGCTCGGGCGTCCTCACAACTGAAGTAATGATTGAGAGATTGTATGCAAATCTTTGTGCCCCGTAAACAATTATTGAAATGTATGATGTGGAGAGTAATATGACGACTCCTCTTTATGACATTTATTTCCACTTCTGGAGGGCAGGACTTGAAATGAATTTTCACACTCCTGACACTACGGCTTGAGTGTCGATATATTCCCTTATTCTCTCTATTTTTTTTCTAACTTTGCAAGTAAGTTTCTTGACAGGTTAAAAGATGGAAGCTAATTTTTTAGTGAGAACAAAGAAGTAGCAGAAGGTTTTTGAAGGTCCGGCTTTGAAGGAGAGAATGCTTGGTTTTCTCAATCACAAAGATGAAAGACTTGCTATGACAATTTTGGAGGTTTTAGGAAGCCAATTTCAAGAACGACATGGGAAGCGACGCTCCAATGTGGATATTATTTACCTCATTGTCGCATGGGGTCTACAGTTAGGGGAGCCTGAAGATGAGGTCTGAAGATTGATGGTTCTCATTTTTGACAATGATTTGATTTTGGTTTTGGATTCTATATTGGAATGGTTGGTTCCTGGAGTGGAAATGGATCACAGTGAGTGTTTTGAGAACCCCAAAGATGGGGATGAATTTGGAAGGCACCCCTTTATGAATTGGTGGGGAAAGGTGGATAAAACTACATACATTGCTAATATCCAAGGCAAATGGCAAACTATGAAGGCTATAGCTGAGGAGCTTCGTGCTCAGGAAGCGGGTAGAGACTATGCTATTTTTTTGATGATCCCACGTGGTAGGCGAGGACATCGATAGGGAAAGCGCCCAAATTTAGCTTAATGCAACTGTAACTACCATGCAGTTAGTAGAATTTTTGCTAAGATTAAGGTTTAATATGTCTATATGCACATCTCGGTTATAGTCTCAGTGACAAGCTTAAAGCTTGATATGCCTAAATGGCCATTTTTGTAGTCTGTAAACCTCTATGCTCATGCTTTATGTCTCGACTAGCAGGGTTTAAATTTTGTAAAGCCAATATGTAAAATGGCTGTTCTATAAATTCTAATATATGCTACTGGAAAACCCAGAGATGGTTTTTGGTTATCATAGCTTAAAGCTACAGTTATAATCTGCATGTAATCTCTTACTTTTATTAATAAAATCAAATGTTATAGACCAAAAAAAAAAAAAACTCAAAACCTTAGTGCTATTGTTGTATCCATATTCCAAATAGAACTTCATCCATTTCAATCTTTTATATTTTGTTTATTTTAATCCTGATAATATTAAGTCAATGAAGATCGAGGATCACGGCTGCCAAAATCGGATGGGAATCGAACAATGATGTAAATCAAAGGTTCAAGTATCTATTTATTTGTGGTTTGATGCATTGATTCATATGAATTGGTGTTTGCTTTGGTGAAATCCACGAATTTGGATTAATGCCCCTAGTTGAAAAGAAACGTGTTGGACTTGGGAAAACTTTCAAAATATGACAAAATCTTGGTTTAATGCAAGATGCAGCTCAGAGACTTTATTATGACTATGCATAAATGATGGATGCAAGAATATGTACAATGGATGGTGAAAGGATGCAGATGAATTGTACAACTAGGAAAACCTAAGGGTCAAATGGTGCCTGTTTACCATGTTTTCACCACTTGAGTTTATTGTTCTTTTCTCTCTTTTTTTGCTACCAAGGCGCCTATTGCTAGGTTTTCACCGAGGCACTTTTTATCTTATTTTTTTTTTTTTTAATTTTTTTAAAATTTATTACCAAGGCGCCTGTTTGCCACATTTTCACCAAGGTAAAAAAAAAATTCAAGATCCATATTTGAATTTTTTTTCTTTCTTCATGCTCAATTTTCCACTTTTTTCAAGATTAGTTCCAATGTTTTTGAATTTCTTCAGGATCTCTTTTCCACTATTTTTTAATTATTTCAAGATCTCTTTTCACTATTTTTGGATTATTTTAGGATCTCTTTTTACTCTTTTTGGATTATTTCAGGATCTCTTTTTTACTCTACAAAGAATGATGCTTTCTTCTCATCTGATACTCTCTCATCTTATAATATTTTATCTTACTCTTAAGTATAAAACCTCTTCAAGTGGATGTTATTAATAGGTTCTTGTAGCTCATCTCCCTCATAGTCAGCTAACTTGTATGTTATCATGCCAAAAGAAGAAGTAATGATAAATGGTCCCAACCAATTTGCTTCCCACTTTCCTTTCTTCTCTCTTTCTACTTGGTTCTTAGGATTTTCTCTCAACACTAAATCCCCAACCTGAAATGCTATAGGATTTATCTTCTTATTGTAATTCCTTGACATTCTTTTTTGATACACCTTGAGATGTTCATACGCTTGAGTTTTATGCTCTTCTAGTAACTCCAATTGTTGAAGCCTAGCAACCCTATAATCTTCATTTGTTATCAAACCATGTAGAGAGACTCTCAAGGATGGAATCTCAATCCATAAAGGCAATAAAACTTCTACCCCATAGACCAATGAAAATGATGTTGTTCCTATTGGTGTCCTTATGTTGGTCCTATACGACCACAATGTTGGATTCAATTGTACATGCAAATTTCTTCCATAATTATGAACTATCCTTTTCAAAATTGTGAGAATGTTCTTGTTTGATGCCTTTGCTTGTCCATTCCCTTGAGGATAATAAATGGAGGAAGAATGATGTATAATATGAAACTTGTCACATAGGTCATCCACATCATTTTTTAAATTGCTTTCCATTATAAGTATTATAACATGAGGAATGTCATATTTACAAATGATGTGATTTAGGATAAACATTGAATTTTGTTTACCCATTGCATTCGTCAAAGGCACAACTTCTACTCATTTAGTGAAGTATTCTGTTGCAATTATGATATATTTGTGACCATTGGATGAAGGTGGATAAGTCATCCCTATTAAATCAAAACCCCATTAATAAAAGGGCCAAGGTGTCGTCATTGAGTGTAACTCTTGTGTTGGCTCATGAATCATGTCTCATTAACTTTAATTATTGCAATGTATGCATCATATCATGAAAAATCATGGACATTGCCCTTTGATAGGTAGCTCCATCATTTTAAGGCCAAAGAGAATGATGTTCCAATGAAATCTACCCCAAGGGCATGTGAAGGTTGTTTTCTCTTGATCTTCTTGTGCTATCTTAATTTGGTTATATATGCTAAATCCATCCATAAGGGAAAACATAGAGTTTCCTGCCGTCAAATCCACTGTAACATCAATGCTAGGTAGTGGAAAGTCATCATTTGGGAATGCTAAGTTGAGATCTCAGAAATTTGTGCATACTCTAATTGATTTATCATTCTTTGAAACCAACACAATGTTGGATATCCATTTGGCATAAACTATAGCCCTTATGAACCCCACTTTTAACAATTTCTCCAACTCTGCTTTCACTAGCAATGCTATATGGGGATGCATCTTTCTTAACTTTTGTTTCACTAGCTCAAATCCTAGTATTACATTGATATGATGCATAATGAAGCTTGGATCTAACCTTGGCATATCTAAATATGACCATGCAAAGTTAATTTGATTTTCTTTGAAGAATTGGATGAAATCTTCCATTTTGTTGGAGTTAATGAAACTGCGGTGTATGAATCTCAGGTCTAAATCAGTTTGAATATTTACCTTCTCTATTGGTTCAATCAAGATAGCAGATATTTCTTCATCATTCTCTAGAAAGGTGTCCAATATCTCTTCCTTAGGTGCCACAATTGGGTTTTCACCTTCGAAAACATCCTTTAATTTTACCTTTTTTGGGTCTAGTACTGCCACATTGTGGTTTTCACCACTAGACCACTTCATTTTTTATTTCTTTTCCTTTTTTTTATTTTTCTTTTGGATTGACAGATTGTCCCCTTTATTCCACTGTTATGGTTTGATTGAATTCATTGGTGAAAGAGGGTTCAATTGCATTTAGGTATAAGGCCACAAAATTGTCATTGGGAAAAGAGAGTATGTCATTTGGCTCGTTTAGGTCCCAATCAATTAGTTCAAGGTGAATAATAGATAAAATATCATTGGGTAAATTCATACCCATGGGGTTTAAGGATATGATTTCATTGGAGGGTTCATACATTGTATGGCTTAAATCTATAGTGTGGGCTTGCTCAAGGTGTTCCATAGAACTTGGATCAAAATCATCTTCACTTGAGTCCTCTAAGATTTCTAATGGATAAAATACTTGTGGATTAAACCTAAAATTCAATTCTCCTAACCATGAAGGTACCCATGGTTCACCCACCCAAGGAGTTCCATTTTATTCTTGTCTTAAATCTGATTCTTGATAATTACTTGACCCTAGATTAGAACTTGAGGCTTGATCAACACTTGGTTGTTTGTTTGCATTGAATTTAGGAGCATAAGTATGAATTATATCCACTTCCTTATCATGAAAAGAAGCCTTGGATAAGGAATCCCACTCATATTTACTAGAGTCATCTTCACTTTCTGAATCTACCATATGGATGTGTTCATAAGAATCTTTGAAGTTGTTTGATCCACTTCCTTGTTCTTGGTACCCTATTCCCTAACTTTTCATCTTTAGAGCTCGAAGGATGGGTTCCAACAATCCTTTATTTCTTATACCCAAGGGTCCTCTTCCTTTATATCTCATATTTTGCATGATTTGAAAACCTTTTACATATTGATGTATTTGGATGCTCACATTTTGGACATTTTCTACATGGGAACTCAAAGCCTCCTCATCTTCATACAACCATTTTAAAACCTCATTATCCTCTTCTTCCTTTGGTGAATTTTCACTTGCTCTTACAAAATGGGCATTATATTTTTCATTTTAATGAGCACTAGTTGTCCTACCATGTGATTTTGGAGAAGTAGGTAAATCAAACAAGGATACAAAATATTCTCCAACACCTTTTTTATTGATTTTGCATTGTTTCTCAAATTTCTTCATTAACTTATCCATTTTTTATAATATATTTCTTGAAATCTTTCATTTTCAGCCCTAGAGTGGTTTGAATCTCCCTCATCTTGACTTGAAACACTTAACTTAGCATCTTGTTACTTCCATCTACAAAAATAACTTTCTCTTTACCCTTAGTCGATGTAGATGAGTTAGTATTATCTTGATTTGAGTTAGTTACCAAAGTTGACCTAGGACCATCTTCTTTCTTTTCTTCTCTAGGAGTACTAGGGGTGACTCCACTATTTTGTGGGATGAATACTTCATTCACGGGTTTAACAATATTGCAATATTGGAAAGGATTCACATCTCCACTTATAGTAATTTATTCTCCCATGTATGGAAACTTGATACATTGATGGTATGTTGAAGGTACCGCTTGCATTTTGTGAATCCATGGTCTCCCTAGCAAGATGTTGTAAGTTAATTTCATTTCAAGAACTTGGCAAATAGTATCTTTTTTTATTGGCCCCACTTGAATGGGAAAAACCACCATTACTTTAGAAGACCTTTCTTCATCATCATAGGCCTTAATAGTGATCTTCTTCTTTGGATCCATGACACCTTTGAAAAATCCTAGGGCTTTGACTAGACTCAATGTGCAAATTTTTAGACCAGATCCCCCATCAATAAGGACTCTTTTGACATGGTGTTTATGTATCAAAATATCTATATGTAGCAGAAGATTTTGGGGATGATTAATGGACATGTCATCTTGTTTAGAAAAAGATAAATAGTGAGCTGCAATGAGATGACCCACCATATTTTGAAATCTATCCATATCTAAGTTGTCGGGAATGGTAGTCTCCACAAGAGCCTTTCTAAGATCTCCTTATGATTTGGTGAGAGTTTTAACAACTCAAGGATTTAAATTTGGGCTGAAGTCTTTTCAATTGATCCACAATATTGTATTTCATTTGAAAAGAAGATTGTTTATTGGGACCAAAAGTCTTAGGGGTAGTTCCTTGTAAGGTAATCTTTGATGCTTTCCCCCTAGTAACAACATTAGAGGTTTCCTTTGATGGTTGATATTTTACAACAACAAAAACATTGATAGTATTCTCATATCCTGATAAGTAATTGATCACATTATCATAGCTATGTGCAAAGTTAACTTTGTCATTTCCTCTTTTGTCATTTTGATTATTATTTGAAGATTCTCCTTTCTCATGATTGAAGAAAGGAGTTTTTAAAGCCACATGATATTGATTGTTTTGAGGCCCTTCCACCTTGATTATTCCATTATCTATCAAATATTTCACCTCATGCTTTAATCTCATGCATTCATTGGACTTGTACCCTATATTTTGATGATACTCACAAATATGAGCACATTCCACCATGAGGGTTTAACTTGTTGTTCATAATTACTTGAATCTAGTAGGATAATGATATTATTAGAAATGAGGGTCCTTAGAGAATTCTCAAGTGGTTCAACCAAGGGTGTGAACTTCCTTCTTGGTGATGGGATAAAGAATTATCTTGGTTTGTTTGCCTCTTGCTTATTTTACAAGTTGTTATTGTTGTTATTGAATGTGACCTTCACTGATTGATTTACATTATTCTCTTGATTAGAAGATCTTGTGAGATTGAAAGGAGTGGCTTTTAAGTTTTTTGCCTCAACAACTCCATCATTAATAAGTCCCTTGTTGGTGTTCTTGAGCCAAAAGTGGTTACTATTATTTAAAGCTCGATTGTTGTTGGAATTATTGTGGTTATTAGGAAAATTCTTATTTTCCTTAAAAAGCTTGATCTCTCTACTTTTCACCAATACTTCCTCTATGTTTATTCCATTCTCAATTATCTTCTCAAAAGTATGTGGGAATTGGAGTTGTAACTAATATTTCATGATTGTGTTCAAACTATTTAGGAAGATATCCATTTTCTCTTTTTCGGGCACACTTCTAGGATATCGATTAAATACCATCCTCCACCTTTCCAAGAAGACTAGGAATGCTTCTCCCTCCTTTTTTTGGTGGTGCATAAATTTTTCATTGTGACCTCATGTTTGGTATTGTATGAGTAACGAGTCACAAAATTTGATGCCAAATCTTCAAATGTTCACACTTTTGAGGGTAATTTTGAGAACCATTCCATCGCGGGTCCTCCAAGGATTCTTGGAAATAGTCGCATTAAATAAGTGGTATCATGCATAAACTCCAAGTTTAATGGACAAAACTCTCTCAAATGGTCTTGTGGGTCGTATACCCCCATGTATTTTTTTTGTATTTAGGGAAGACCGCATTTGGAGGAAATGGTACCATAATTAGGGTTTTATCAAAAGGGAACATGCATATAGGCTCAATGGAGAAAGGTTTTGGAGCTGCCATTTTTTTCATATTGTCCAATTGCATTTGGAAATGTTTGATTTGTTTATTCATAATCGCAATTGTGTTTTCATCCTCTTCCTTCTTCTTTAGGTTAGTCATATCGTAATCATGGGGGAGTTTTACCCCTGCTTCGACTAGGTTGAATAAATACTTCTCCCTATCTCTATCTATAACTTTCTCCATGATTTTCATAAAGAACAGACTTTTAACTTCTTCATTCACCCTCTCTTCGGTGACATCCTCATCTTGAGGGTCCATATTCCATCCATTATTCACGTCAAACCTCTATTGTTAAGGTCATTTCCTCCGCCATTGTTTCCATTGTTGTTTGTTTCCTTATATCCACCATTTTGGTTGTTAGCAGTGTCATTTTTTATATGATTGATAAGGTCTAGATCTATGCATCCAAATGGAAAATACATCGTGTTTGGTTTCACTTCCTTTTTGGTTTTGAAAGATGGTTGTGAGGAAACTAGGGTTTCGCTTGGAAAGGGGAATTGTTGCCTAAGGTTAGTTCTATCTTCTTGTAAGGTTACCTTGATGTAGTGAGATCTTGTAAAAGCATGCATTAGCATGGAACAAATATCCTTAATTCACCCTTTTGATCAATTTCTTTGGAAAACTTCTTGAATCTGATGGAATATTACCAGTCTTATAGCTTGGAGAAAAAGTACTCTGAAAAGGGTATTCAAATATGATTCTATAATTTTCTAAAAATCTTGGGAGATACTCAATGTTTGAGAGTTTCAGTCTATATGTGCTACTTAAAAGCTTGTACGTGCCACTTTAATGTGTTTTACGCACTCACTAGAAAAGCATAACACACTGGTTGACTGTTTAGGTGCGTTACTTTATATCTTGAAAGTGTTAAAACAAGTTTGTATGCGCTATTTCTTGGCTCATAAGTGGTAAATGTCTCTTTATAAGCACTACTTCTCTGGTCAAAAGTTTTAAAATACTATTTATAAGTGCCACTTGATGGTTGGTAAGTGTTACTTATCTGTTTGTATGGATCAAAAGGCCTCCGAAACAGGAATGTTTTGTTGTTTTGGATAACTGTTTGATTAATGTTTAAAATTTTTAACACGTGATCAGATTTGGATGAATGTAATATTTTTTCAATATGAAAAATCAACCACAACACTCACCAAAAACCAAAATTTTAACACTTAAAGTACACACAAAGTGTATGTTCTTGATCATTTTCACAGGTCTTTCACATGCAATTCTTCCAAGAAATCTACCTATGGACAAATTTGGCTTTTAAATGGCTTTAAAAGGTAGGCGTTGCTAATTTAAACAAGTTGTCAAGATTTCTTTCAAAATTTTTTGAGTTTCATCCTCTATTATAGAGGCCTCCCACACGAAATAAAAACATGATTTTGCACAATCCCGAAGGACTACTAGAGGAGGTTCGATTCTAAATTCCTTTCTTCACTCACCCCATTAAGGATGAATGCATTTTATTTTATAGTGGGTTAGATTACCATGGCTAAATTGATTGTGTCCCACTTGGGTCATTCCTTCTCACCATCCTCGAAAAGGAAAAGCTTGGGAGGCAGGCCCACTAGTTTTCTAACATGTTCATTTGAAAGCAAGAAATGAAATGATCAAATAGGTTTAGGAGTTTGATTCACCAAAATGTGGAGAGCATATCCCTACTATTCTCTCACTTCCAAACACAATAAAAAAGTTTTATTCCAAGCCTTTTAACTAGTATAATTCGAGCAATTTTGGCAGTTTGATTCACCAAAGATGAAAAGTATATCCCTAATGTTTTCCTTCACAAACAAGAGGCTTTAATATTTAGTGTTTGTTATTTCCAACCTTTCTTTCTATCATCAAATATGACATGTTTGGAATTTTTATCAACTTAAAAAGTTGAGAGCATAGGCCTAATGTCTCCTTTGACAAATAATAATAGATTTCTAATTATGCTAGATTTCAACTTTGACTTGTCGCAATTTAAACAAATGCAAAGGGATTTTGATCTTACCTTGTTCGAAGCTAGCTTAGGTTAGGCACTTTTTTTATTGCTTTGTTTCTCAATTTTTACTCACCTAGTGGTGATTGTTCCATCTCCTTTGCATCCTCTCCTCCAACAAGTTAGTCAACACAACTCACACAAAGTGAGGAAAAACCAAAATCCAAAAGACAAAAGCTCAAATTCTCTCAAATTTAAAGCTATTTCAAAGATTTCAAAGTGAATTGATTCAATTTAAGGAATTTTTTTTTGGATTTGTAAGCTTTTACAATTTTAATGTAATGATCATAAAGCTTTTCTTGTTCATTTAAGGTTTTCAATACTTTTGCATTATGGATTCATTTTTCAAAACTTAACACCTTTTTGATCTCTCTTTTCTCTTTGTGAATCTGAAGTGCGGGATTCTTCACCATCTTATGCTTTGACATCTGCAAATTGACAAATAATTTTCATTTAATTTGTTGGTTGTTAAGAATTTACAAAATTTCAAACATAGTAGCACGTGCTATTTTGAAGGTTACTAAGTGTTGCTTTAAATATTTCTACACGCCACTTAAATGATACTATGTGCTTCTTAAATCATTGTAAGCGTAACTTAAAAGTTACAAAGCACTATTTAACAGTTTAAATGTGTGAAAATAGAATTAAATGTGCTACAAAATAACACGGTAAGCATCAGAATAAGCCTTCTACATGTCACTTCACTGTGTAAATACGTCAAAATTTATCTGATGTGCGTTGCTTTGCCTGCATAGGCATTGAAAGAAATATAGACATAATTCAGAAGAGTTTTAACACACATTGCTTCACTATGTAAAGGTGTCACAATTTATGCTTGTACTCACTACTTTGTCTGTCTGATGCGTCGAGAGAAAGTAAGACAGAAGATAGAAGAGTTTTGATACACACTACTTTACTGTGTAAAGGCGTCCTATTTTAAGTATTTTCGTGTCACTTTACCTACAAATTGCCAAATCCTGCAAAATAACACACTCTAATACATAAAAAATCATGAAATTATTAGAAATTGAGGCTTTCAGCCCCACGGTGGGCGCCATTTGTGTATATGAAATTCATACCTTCATGAAATTAGCTTGTTATCTAATAAATTCAATGAAAGTCCAACAATGATAAGCTAATTGAATTAAAAATAAAGCAATTGGCATCTCATGGCTCTCTACTTAGGAAGGAAAATAATATGCTCTCAGCTTAAGCATACATTAATGATAGTCCTAAAATGAAAATTGAAGCTATTCGATCATGATTATGCCTATTTAGCTCACAAATATTCTAAAATGCTTAAAAGATGATCACTAAATGCAAATTGAACTCAAAATGAAAGCTATGAATTGTTAGAGTAATAAAGTGATTCCACTTATTAATTAAATCATCTTTATTTAATTATTAAGTCACTTATTATCTCTCTTTACTTAAGCTAAACTTTAGGCATATAATAATTAATTCTTTTATTAATTATTATTATGCAACCTAGATTTTCCCTTTATAGTTTCCCTTTTAGGGTTTCGGTATCCTTTTATAAGGATTCCTTCTTTGTAAATAATTTCATTCCATTATTATTAATTAATTAAGGATGCCATTGCATTGAGAGTTTTTCTCCATTGTTTGCACAAGATGTTTCCTCTTCCATCGATCTGTTATTTTTGGCCTCCATAGCTTTTTTGATTCTCTCCTTCTGTGGCAGGTTTGCATGCAGGTGATTCTTGGGAGCTGTGGGTTGATATTTTTCATCAACTCCAATAAGAACTCCAAATCAAAATTCCTATAGTGATGATTCTTAGCTCATAAATGTGTGTGATATGTTTTGCACTCAAAATGGCCTCTATTTAAAGTATTTCCCAGGGGTAGGGGGTAGAGTTGATTAAACCTTGATTAGGGTTAGGTTGAGTTAATTGTCTTAAAGGTTAAGACAATTTAAATGATGGTTTCAAATATGGGGAAAAATTGAGTGGTCAAGATGCAACTCCAAGATGTGCGATGGAGGATTAATTTGGGCTTGATCCATGTGAGCTCATTCTTTGATTCCTATTGGTTGAAATTGATTTGTCCATGTGATGGGTGAGAAATTTTAGAAATTAATTAAATGGTTTAATTGAATTGTTTTAGCCATGTGCACCCTTGAACGGGTTAGAATTAATTTGATTTTACTTATGTAATTAATTGATTAAATTTAATTGCACAATTATTTGATTATTTGATTTAATTAATCCAAAGGCTTTTAATAATCAATTAATTTCTGATTTTGCTTGATTTTCTCACTTCATTATTTATTTGATTTACTTGACCAAATTTAGGTGTCTAAAGTAACAATTTCCTTTGAACCCTCTTCTACTATATCCACCTCAGGAGTAGTTGCCTCTGTATGCACCCTAAAATGGTCACCTAGACTTTGGGCCCCATTCTATCATTTTAACAATTTATCAAATTTTCTGAATCAATGCTTTGCAATATTTTCAATTCAAATCAATTTCCTTGATCAAATTGTAATTAATTCAATTATTCAATCATTTCAATATTTCCCAAGGTTTGATCATTTTTATCTAATTAAAAGATTTAATTTTCTTTTTAATTAAATACAATTTATCTTAATTAAAAGATTTAATCTCCCTTTTAATTGAATAAAATTTATCTTATTTAATTAAAGTAAATTTCTCCCATTTAATTAAATAAAATTCTTCTAATTTATTTAATTGAAAGAAAACCCCTCTTTTAATTAAATAATTAAAAATATCCACTTAAAGCTCTTCTTTTGATGAAAAAGTAAATAAAATCCCTTTTTCATCACATCCTCCTAAGTGGTGGGTTTTTGCCTCTTAATCATAGCCTTTGATTTTTGCCTCTTAATCTCAATCATTCACTTCCCTTTAAAATGAGACCTCTCCTTCTCATTTTGATATATTAGGTTTTCATATTATTGTTATGCTGCAGGTTTGGAGAGCAATTTTGGAGGAGGATTTGAGTATTTGAGCTTGGATATTGCAACTTCTCTCTTCTTGTCTTCTTCTTCTTGCATTCATGGCTACTCATGTAGATTAGATTCAAGTTTATTTTTATAGATTAAACTTGCATTTGCATTTCCTTTCATAGATTAATCATGCATTGTCACCATTTATATTAATTTCCTTTCATGCATTGCAATCATAGAGAGTAGATCTCATTTTCATGCATTTGATTCTCTCATTTCATGGTGTACTTGCATAGGCACTAACTAGGTCAATCTGAGGGCCTCCATTTCAAACCTTTACACTCAATGACTAGAGAGCTATGGATCGATATTTGAGGCCTCATTCTTGAGCAACCTTGGATGGAATGATTTATAGAAGTGTGTCAACATTTTAGCACACATTTTTAGTGCCCATCGTGGGGCCTGATGCTCTTGATTTTCCTCCATTTTATTCAGATCTCAGATTTTCTAATCTTTACATGGCTATTTAATTAAAGTTTTTCAAGCCTAACCCTTGTGCAGATTTGCTTGGAGATGAAAACCCTAGATTTTCAAAGATTTGATAATATCTCCTAAACGGCTTGGATTTTTGGTCTAAATTTTTTTTGTAGGTTCGTGACATATCAAAAAAGCTTCAGTAAAAAATTCATAATTTTCTAAGGTATTTTGAATTTTTTATAATTTTTTCTTTATTTTTTATAAAACCTTATTTTTGGCTCAAATCAACGAATTTTTTAGAAATTTTTAAATTTTCAGAAAGGTCTTTAAATTCTATAGGGGGTCCATTCTTTGAGTTTTAAATTTGGATGCAATATCATAGCTCATTTGGTCAATTTATGAAAACTGGTCTATTTTGAGAAAATGGCTCCCTAGGGCACAAATTAAAAGATATTTTTAAAATTCTGACATTTTTGGAAAGCTCTCTATTTTTTTAACAAGGGTCTCTTTTCTATATTTAGGGTTTGGGATCTGAATTCATGGCATATAAGTCCAATCTTGTTGACTATGTCAAAAATCAAAATTAAAAAAAGGGTATTTAATGATTAGCTTGCACTTATTTTTCACATGGTTCAATGCATGATGTGAGTTGTCATTTGGATTATTTGCTGGTTATTATTGCTCATAACAATTTATTTTTAGATCTAACCCTAGGGTTTGATATAAGTTGAATATACATTGCATATCTTATTTGCTTGTTTGCTTGTCTTGCTTGTTGGAGAGTTCGTGAAGATTGCTTGGACTTGCTTGGATAAACAACAAAATGATTCGCATTGCATTGGATTTGAGGTATTTTTTTGATCTCTATAACATTTAGATTTTGGAAATTAAAATGAACATCTCATGTGTTTAGCTTGAGTAATTCTTGCTTTCATAGATCACATTTTCAATTGGTGCTCTAAAAATGGACCTAGATTTGCTTTCTTGCATATATGTTTCACATAGTAATTAGGCCCTATGAACACTATTTGTGGCAATCTTGAGAGAGTCGGCTTCATTTGCTTGTTTTACATGCGAAGCTCTTCTTGACGATAGATTCCCTTGTAGGTAGGGATGTTAGTAATAACTGAGAGGGGGGGGGGTGAATCAGTGGCCTTAAAAATTTATCCTTTAAACTTTAATCCACCAATTAATACAGCTCAGATTATTAAGTCCCTATAAGATGTATGCCTTTGAAATACTTGAAATAAATAACTATCTGTCGGTTTACCTTGTCTGTCCTTCTTCTCCTTAATAACTGATAAGTAGTAAAACTTATTTATCGATACTCAGTAAATATGCAGAGTATACCAATCAATCCATAAATGCATATGTGAGATGAAAAATAATAAAGTAATAACCATACACACATAACACAAGGATTTTAACGTGGAAACCCTGTTAAGGGAAAAACCACTGGGACCGGTACCCCAAATTTTCACTCTTCTAAAGTGAGCCCTGTTAGGACCAAACCCTGTTAAAGGTTACAAACACACTGTTAAGTGCGACCTTGTTAGAGGATTTTTATACATAGGTTGTCACTAAGTATCTGGCATCTATGGTACCATCCTTGAATCAGTCTCTAGATTGTCAATATGCTTTATGCTAATCTTACTACCATCCTTGAATCAACCTCCTTCTTAGACTGTCAATAGGCTTTAGGTAAGACTGATGCTACTATCATGAGTCAACCTTCTAGTAATCTGTTAGGATATACCTCAATTACAAAAGATTGTTAAGTCCTACTTCATTAAGAGACTTAATGCTTCAATGGTTAAACTGAAATATAATGACCTATTTCTAATGCAACTTGAATTGCAGATATTTAAATCTATTTATGTATATTACCTTTCTGATCAATGTATCAATTCAATTCCTTTATACTTAACTCTTTCTACTCTATGATGTTGTGCTTCACTATGTGTCGGTGTCTGCAAAATTCTTTAGCTCTCCCTTAGCTTGATTGATTAGGACTGCATGAAGTTTAACCTTCATCAGTTTCTCTTCAACATCTTTTCTTAGTTCACTCACCCGTGTATCTGAGTGCTTCCAAAAATAAATTATGCTTGTCTCTTATATAGACATGATATTCCTTAATTCTTGGTTCTTGATTCTTGATTCTTGGCATGAAAAACAATCCAGCCAAATTGACTTATGACTTTAACTCCTGATTTATCTCGTAGTTATCTTCTTTCCAGCTGTATAAATCATCTTTAAATCACTTACTTAACTGTGGTCAAATAAAATAAATAAAACAACCAGTTAAGTCTATCTTTAAGCTTTTCCAGCTAGATATTTTGTCATTTTCTGATCTCTCTCTTCTGTTGGTCAATTCTGCAGTTCGTCGCTGGTGACAACTGCCAGTTCTGTCGATACAACTTCAGTTAGCTTTGGGATCTTCATCCATCAGACATCATTGGATCTTTCTCGTCGGGCAACACTTTTTTTAGCTCGTCGGCCATCCTGTGATTCTTCTTCATCGGGCAACACTGTCTTCTGCTCATCGGGCATCACTATGACTTTATCTCTTTCTTTACCAATGGTGTGCACTCTGCTGGTGTAGTCTGTCACTTGGTGAATACTTGACTTTTATGCATTGCTGAAAGCATAGCCTCTATTCCATTGATTCTTTGAAGTCTTTGGCATTATGTGTATGACCATACAGATGATATCAAGTTGACATCAATGAAAATACAAATCATTAACTGATTTAATGTCTTGCATCATCTTCAACTTAACATTATCAAACATTCAATTAGTTACATGTCATCAATCTCTCCCTTTGGCATTCATGGAAACATACTATATTATCACACTATACTATTTCTAATACAACATGAAATACAATTTGAGATTCATCAAATTATCAAACAGTTTGTTTTGATAACTGAAAAAAAATGTCTGACCGCCGATAAGCTCTGTGTTAGCTTGGATTTGATTCTTGCAGCTTTTTCTGTTTCTTTCTTCTGATGTGTTGTGACCTTTGTTGGTGTCAATTTCTCTCTCTTCTTCTTTGATGTCTCTATTTTGTATTTGCAATTTTTATACAAATACTCTCCCTATGGATATGATCTCTCCCTGTTTGGAGTAATCCGTTGGAGTAATCTGATAATGAATAGTTTCTGATGATAATATGAATACATTCTCTCCCTTTGACATTAATGCCAAACAAATATTTTCACAAATATCTGACATTCTGTCAAACAATGTCTTCTATCCATA
>MU227491.1:3249072-3259370 GCA_018584345.1 Thuja plicata
TGAAAAAGGAAATAAATTAAATGAAAAAGTAAATAAAATCCCTTTTTCATCACATCCTCCTAAGTGGTGGGTTTTTGCCTCTTAATCATAGCCTTTGATTTTTGCCTCTTAATCTCAATCATTCACTCTCCTTTAAAAGGAGACCTTTCCTTCTCATTTTGATATATTAGGTTTTCATAGTATTGTTATGCTGCAAGTTTGGAGAGCAATTTTGGAGGAGGATTTGAGCATTTGAGCTTGGATATTGTAACTTCTCTCTTCTTGTCTTCTTCTTCTTGCATTCATGGCTACTCATGTAGATTAGATTCATGTTTATTTTTATAGATTAAACTTGCATTTGTATTTCCTTTCATAGATTAATCATGCATTGTCACCATTTAGATTAATTTCCTTTCATGCATTGCAATCATAGAGAGTAGATCTCATTTTCATGCATTTAAATCTCTCGTTTCATGGTGTACTTGCATAGGCACTAACTAGGTCAATCTAAGGGCCTCCATTTCAAACCTTTACACTCCATGACTAGAGAGATATGGATCGATATTTGAGGCCTCATTCTTGAGCAACCTTGGATGGAATGATTCATAGAAGTGTGTCAACATTTTATCACACAGCCTCTACCTCAGAATGAGCTTCCACCTTTCCACTCGGTCCTTCCTTTGCCTTGATGTGTGTCTTGATTTGTCTTCTCCAGATCAGATGTATTGTTATCACCATAAGATCTACCTCTTCCTCTAGGGAATATACCACCTCTTCCTCTTTGTCTTTGTTCATATCTTTTGTTGAATTTCTCCTTAGCTTTTAGGGAAAATTGATGTCTCTTCAATACTCTCCATTTTTACCAAAATGATCTCATCTTGTATAGAAATTCTTAATCCATTAAGATATCTTGCTATTATTTCCACTTCATCTTCAACATGTCCAGATCTGATATCTAATCTGTAAAATTCCTCGGTGTAATATGTTACTGAGCTATCTTTCTGCTTCAAACTTTGCATTCTCCTAACTAGGTTAGTCTAGTAATCACAAGGTAGAAACTTGTCTTTCAACTTATTTATCATCTTATCCCATACCTCGATCTTGTCTTTTCCCTTCTTCTTCGATCCAATTGTAGATGCTCCCACCACAAGGATGCATGACCTTTCAACTTTGTACTGGAAATCTTCACCCTTTTCTCCTCTGATACATTCTTATACTCAAAATATTTCTCCATCTTGGTTGTCCAGTCTATCAACTCATCTGAATCAAACCTTCCACTATATTCAAGAGGATTAAAATAAGGTGTGCACTTCAAACTTCTCAAAGTTCACAAGAATCTTTCTTCTTCATGATCCATCATAGGTACAGTTACGACTTCCCCCTGTACTTCCTCAACTTTATCATCACTAACATCCTCAAGATGTCTTCCTCGATGTTGGGATGTCTCAACAACTTCTAATCTCACACCAATCTACCTTAACATATTAGATAAGTGTCGATATGTGTTTCCTCTCCCACAAATCATCTTGAAACCCTCTACAATTGTAGGTCAGATCGTAATCTGCTACCCCACAACAATATCAACTAGGATTTACAAGAAGGAACCTCATATCTAACCTTCGCTCTGATAGGAGGAACAACAACTAGGGCAAAGGCACTCCCAACTACCAAACCAAATTGCAGAACATGACACAGAAGCTAACAACATAGAATGGGAGAGAAAGAATACAAAACATATATATTATTTCATCAAACTTCATACATGTTGGGCTATAAGGAATTCTTGTGTGGGACATATACATTCAATACTTTAAAATAATAACCCTCATACATGCAAGGTCACAGACCTTCGATCCAAATCTTCTAACTCTGGGACTTTTCCCCCAGCAATCGTCTTTTATGATTCTCCACAAATCTAAGAACAAAAAACTAAATATATACAAGAAACCATCAAAGAGGTCAGCACCAAAAGATCCTAAAGATCCAAAATAGGAAACAAAATGACTTAGATTTAGGTCCAAACGCATCCAAATGGGAGACCCCAACATTAATTACACTAAGAAAATTAAATGCACATGTCAGCTAGAAGATCCAATATCCAAAAACGAACTTGGTGAGAAAGAGAATCGAGCAACAAAGACCACTCGGTGAATACCACCAAATAATGAGAACAACCACCGAGACCGATCGGTCAAAGAAGAAAGAACAAGAAACTGAGTTCACTCGGTGAACTAAGGTCCAAGAACTTCAACTGAACACTCAAGAGTAGTTACCAAGCAGCCTGCCAAAATTCACCAATAAGCTACCGAACCCAAACAAACATATTTTTGGTTGATCCAAGATTGCTAAGAACCGAAGATTCTCCTGCATCAATTATGCAATGAAGTATGTGAAATATGTGGAGGATGGTAATGTGATATGTGCACTAAAGGTGGATCTCACACATAAAGTTGAATGTGATAACAACTATCACAACCTAAAGTGGAGTGTCTCCTACACCATGTGCTAAAATAAGATACAAACTGCTAAGTGTCTCATATGAAAACTACTATGTGTGCATTATCCTAAGTAAGATTAAGTGAAGTGTAATTAAGAATTTTTAATTATACCAACATACAATAACCTTTTTGGAGCCTGTCCTAATTTCACATTTGCCTCCACAAAAAATAACTTGAAATAATTTATTGCACAACATACTTACACTCAATAAAACTATGCCTTAATCCTTAAACATATTAAACATCACTTACCTTATGCTTCCTATTAATAGAGATAGTTAGCTTACCACATATAGGTGCAACACCTTTGTCAAAAAAAGTGAATGATCCTCCTTCATAGTTCACAAAGTTTGCAAACACTTTTTTTTGTCTATTTTCATATGATTTCAACACCAAGAATCAATGATCCAAGATCTAGATTCTTCTATTGCATTACGGGCAGTCTTCACAAGTTCTTCTGTAGCACTAACCTTTATATAATTCGTCCCAATTTATATTTTCCTTTATCTTCATTAGCCTTCCTATTATCTCCCCTAAAGAGAAATTTAGTAGCATAGTGTCCTACTCTACCACAACTAAAATTTTTGAAGGGTTACATCTGTATTTTCTGGAACTTTTCTTTAGTATTTTTACAAAATTGGCTTCAAATTCATTTGAGTCACTGCATGACTATGAATCATCCTCCATTTTATTTAACGCCTTCAAAGCAACATTTTTCCTTTCAACCCTAAATTTCCCAATTCCAGATAATTCAAAGGAAGTAATAATCTCATAAATCTCATCCAAAGAATATTTCTCCATGTCTTGACTTTGTTGTATACCAATCAGTAATGTGTTATAAGACTTAGTCATAGACCTCATCACTTTTATCAACACATCTATGTCTTCAAGGATGTCACCAGTAACTTTGACCACACTGGAAAATTCATTTACTTGATGCAAATAACCTTAAAAGTTCTCATCTTTAAACATCTTCAAGTTCTAAAACTTAGTCTTTAGATTTTGTAACTTACTTTTATTGATTTCTTATCACCTTCATTAATGTTTCCCAATTGTTTCCAGATATAAAATGCAGTCGTGATTCCCATAACTTGCATTAGTTCAAAATCACCTAATCCATTGATAATAGCATTTCTGACCTTCCCATTGTTCTCATGAGTTTTGATTTCATCTGCAGTAGAAGGAACATTATATGTAGGTGGAATATATTGTTTGTCAATAGCATCAAGAACTCTATAGGGAATAGAGTCCAGATGAGATACCATTCTCTCATTCCAAAAAGTGTAGTTTAGTCAATCAAATTTAGGTACAATGCTTCCATGATTTTTTTTGTCTGAGATCTACCTGAAGTGGTTAAGCTTCTTCTAAAGGAACCTTTTTGTGATACCAATTGTTGAACACCACCAGATGTTGAGAGGATGGATTTGAATCATCATACACATAAACATAAAACCATATCAATTTTTTAGTAATTGTAATGTCCTAAATTGTAAGCACCTTGATAAGGTGTACAATTTATGTTTATTTAGAACCTGTTGATATTTAAAGAGAAAAAATTAGTGAAGAAATGTAATAGAGAAGTGGAGACAATGTTAATAGAGTTGTGCACAACTGTTGCATTAGGAGGATTTCTCTATATCTATTGAGAAGATTTGTATATTTGTATCTTGTATATTTGAGAAGATACTTAGGTATAGGTTGAGGTCAACCTATACCTAAACTATCCAAAAATCTAAGATTTGAAGGTCCGACATAAACTATAACCCTAAATCAGCTGAATCTGCTCCCAAAAACTTAAAAACCTACAAATATGCTCCTACACAGAAGAAAAATGAATTTTTTTTTTTTTTTTGGGGGGGGGGGGGGGGNTGGGGGGGGGGGAGGGAGGGGCTTGCCTTAGTCAAGCCCACATTTAAGAATTAACCTTGGATTGAAATAAAATCATGTAAAAGCAAGACAAATGTAAATATTCACCTCGCTTGTCAAAGCTTCATGGATGGATTCGAATCTGCTACCCACAAAGACCATTCCTTTTTTGTGGGTCTAATAAATCAAGCTACTAGAAGGTTGTTATTGAAAGAAGTCAAAGTAGAATGTCATGTTGGAAGGAAAGATGGTTATCATTGTTAGAAGGATATTACTCATTATAACTATCCTAGAAGCCATTCCTAACTATTATATATCAATCCTAAAAGCTCCTAGTTCGGTGATCCAACAAATTGAGAAGCTTATTAGAGAATTTCTTTTGAAGGGTAACATGACAAAAGAAAAATAGATCTCACTAATCTCATTAAAAAACATGACTCTAAATAAAAAGGTTAGAGTAGGGTTGCATGATCTTTCAAAAAGGAATAAAGCATTCGGTGGGAAACTTTATGGCAGATGTATAGTAAATATGAGACTAGATGGTGCAAAATTATGCAAGAAAAATACTTGGACTCTAGTAATCCAATTAGAATCATTACCATTTCGGATCCACCCAAGGGCTCAACCATTTGGAATTTCATGATTTCCTCTAGAGATGTGGTCACTAAATTTGTTTCATGGGAAGTCCATAATGGAGAGAAGGTTCACTTTTGGAATGATTCGTGGAATGGACTACCTCCTCACAAGAAAAATAGTAAACTATAAGATGTAATTCTAACTATAACTAGTTGTTGGGACACCCGATTGATATATTGTGTGCGTGTTGTTGAATTGTTTTTAGGAAAAGTCATTTGGAAAGACCCCTTGGATCTCCCCATAAGTACTACACAAAAAGATTGTTTACATAATATTCTTGTTTCTAGAGTTGTGTACATCTCAAGAGATCAAGACTGACTAATATGGGCCCCATCAAACAATGGAAAATACACAATAAAAATGGATATAAAGCTATAAAACAAATGGATAATCAGATGCAAAAACATATAGCCTTCATGTTTTGTTGGAACAGTTTAGTCTTGCCTAAGGCAGGATGCTTTACTTGGCTAGCGCTGCAAAAAAAGATATTAACAAGTGAAAAATTAGAAAATTTACAAATTGCTCAATACTTTCACTGTATTTTATGTGATAAAGAAATTGAAACATTTGACTGCTTATTTTTGCTATGCACTTTTGCTCAACAATGTTGGCATTTCACCATGAAAAGGTCGATTCTATCTATGGCACTGCCCAATATAGTCTGGGATATGCTTCAATCTTGGCCTACCTTTTCTCTTCTTCACTTTTTTCTTCTATTTGGAAGCATGTACCCTTAAGAGTGATTTGGTCTATATGGTGGGAGAGAAACAAATAAATATTTAGAAAGATAGTCTCTCCTATACTAATTATTTTAGAAGAAATTGAGAAACATACATCAGAAGTGGTTAATTCCTATATACAAAACTAATACAAAGGTAACACATTTTTCACTTTGGGGGATGACATAATGTTAAAGGAATGGAAATATCTCTTTATTCTTGTTTCCACTGGTCCAGATAAACTAAATCAGAAACCAATAGATAGATCCACTATTAAGTGGCAACCCCAATCTCCATTTTTATGAAGACCATGTGGGTAATTTGAAAGCTTTTAAATCAGTAGCTCTCCCATCGGGTATAAATAATATTTTTGAAGCTCATGCACTTCTAACTGGTTTAGCTCTTGCTAAGAAGCTGGGTTACACAAACATACATGTTGAAGGAGACTCATCACTAATTATCCATGCTTGCAAAAATGAGAACTCCTACAACTAGAAGATTACATATATACTGAAACAAATTTGGGTGTTGTTAGACTCTTTCCCAAACTATATCATCACTCGCACTCTCAGAGAAGGCAATAAATTAGTGGACTTTTTAGAAAATTTGGGGTGTGATAAAGTTAATTTGGACTCATTAGTAGAAAACTACAACGTAGAGGACTTCCCAACGCTAGTTGCGATTGTCATTTAAGAAAAGGTTCTGGAGCATTAATTTTTAATAATGCCATCTATTCTTTTGCGATAAGTTTCTAACTGGCCTTAATTTGTCATGATATTGCATAATCTAGCAAAGTTTGTAATTACATCATATTAAGGACAAGCTTTTCAATTTAATAATATGCGAAGGACAACAACATTCACCCAAAGCATGCTTTTCTAAACTCGCATGTGTGAGAGGTCATTTGGGTGCAAGATGATCATTTAAGTGCAAGATGATTGGGTATGACCTCAAGTAATCTAGAAACTACTTTTAGAACATGTTTACCATGTCATTAAATAGGCATGAACTTGAGCTTAGCAAGGTAATTTTTTATTTGGTAAGCAATACACAATCTTTTGAAATATGTAGGGCCACTCCGCTTCAACTAAGAAAGGGGAATTGCAAGGTAAAATATCATTACCATTCATGGAATACTAGCCACAAAATTTTAGAGTCTCCCTGAAGATTGAAGCATGGGAATTGTCATTTGAGGAACATATAGACAATGAGCAGATAGGGAAAATGTTCAACACTCACTACCAACATTGTAGAAGAAGCATCAAGAAGTTGATTGGAGATGAAATTTTGTTCCCCCAGGTCACTCAACCATCATCAGTTTGGGGTGAATATCAGGTACAACCCGATAATGATACTATTGCAGAAAATGAAGATGCAAAGCAATATGTAAACCAAGGTGAAAATGAATTAGGATAGAAACCATTGGAAGAATAGGTGAAAAGCCTTCATTTTTTGCAAATTTTATGTACTATCTGATACAAATTTTACATACTTGTTCCTTCACCTGTTGGTTTTATTCACCATTGTTATAAATCAAAACTTGATAAATGATGCTAAATTTGATGGCTTTTGAAGAATAAGGAACGTGCAAATGTGACAATGCGGAAAGATCTAAAGGACTATTTGTGCAGGGTAATCCAAAAATTTGTTAGTTAATGCTAATGTTGTCACAGGAAAAAATAGAGTATATGAAGGTTATTCAAGGCCTCCTCTAGTCATGAGGTTTTTTTTTATATCAGTACCAATTATGGGCTTGGCTTATATACAGATGGCAACACACAAATATTACATGGATTATATTTAAGCATGTTTTTTAGTAGTACTATTTTAGGTATATTTTTTTGTAATCTAAGCAAGGAATGAAGGTTTTATTCACTAGTTCTTTCCTACAGGAGCTCTTGAACCAATTTTAGAAATAATAATATATTAGTGGCTTGCCACATTTGCCAAAAAAAATGTTTTCAAAAGAAAAAAGGAAAATTATTTAAAAAGAAGATAAATATTAGAATTAATTATCGATGTTATTGAATCAAATAAACAAAACAAAAAAAATGTTTATTGTGTTTTTTTCTTTTATTTTGAATTACATAAATATACACTAATTATATTTTTTTCTCTTTAAAACAATAATTTGAGATTCACATAAATATACACTAATCATATTTTTTCCCTTTAAAATAGCTATTTGAGATTCACATTGTGAAGCCTAAAATTTTGTTAATTTTTTTGAAATAAATACATTTGGGTTGAAGATATATACCTTAGATTTCTTTTGAAAACATTAAAAAAGTTAAAATATCCTAATAAAATAAGATAATATTCAAAAAATATTCTTATAAAAAAAGATAATAATAAAATATAGATGTTTCCTTTTTTGTGCATTCTTTTTATTAGTAATAATATTTAAATATCTATGTTTATTATTAATTTTTTAAGTAATGCACATCATTACAATCTTATCTCCCACCATTGAAAAGAATTTGTTTATGAGTAATTTTTTTTTTTTTGGGGCACGGGGGGTGATTTTCCAACTAGAAAGTTAATTTGAAAAATGATTAAATGAGAAACTAAGTTTTGAAAACGTGAGACAATTTTAGCATACAATTGTAGAAACTAAAGTCACAATATAAAGCTTATCGACTAATTATTAACTTTGTCTTCTACAATTGAATAAAATGATTATTTTATTTAATTATTCTATTTGCACAATGCTAACTAAGTCTACTAAAAATAAATAAATTATTTTATTTATGTATTCTCTCATCACTAGGCTTGAAATTTGATGGTCGTATTGACCATTTTTTTAACTTTTAAACCATATATGACAAGCTGGAAATTTATTGGACCGTATATATTATCAAGCTAATTTTTTATAAAACTGAAAATATAGCACTTCAATTTATTAATAAATTGTCAAAAATTATTATAGGCAATATAGTATTTTATTTAATTATATAATTATATATTTTTTTGTTTAATAGTAATAATATAAATATATGTTGTTTTATAATATGTATGATAAATATATATTATTTTATAATATATATGTTTCTATTTTGATTATTATATATTCATATTAATTTAAATATATGAATTTTAGAAACTTGCTTTAGTAATTTACAAAATACATATTTTTATATTATTAATATAATATAATTTCTAAATAAAAGTTTCCGTATAAAAGTTTTCAAATAATTTATTGTATATTATTATTAATTTAGAATCTTTTCTAAGAAAAAAATATGAATTTAGAAACTTGATAGTAAATTTTTTATATTGTTTATTATATGTTTATATTAATTTAGAATTATTTTAAAATAAAGCTTACGAGCTTAGAAACTTGCTTAGTTAATTTGAAATTTTTGCATATATTACTAATTTACCATTAACTTCTAATTTATATTCTTTTTTATCACAAATAAAAGTTTCTATATGATTTATTGTATATTATTATTGCTTTAGAATCTTTTACAAATAAAACATATGAATTTAAAATCTTGCTAGTAAATTTGAGATTTTTGCATATATATTACTAATTTATACTTATATATTTTAATTTTACATTCTTTGTATCTATATAAGAAATTTATATCACCAAGAATTTCATTTCTTATCAACATACAGTTGCATCTACTTTATTTATTTTTTTATCGCTAAAAGGCTATTTTCAATTATTTTATTAATATAAACCCAATTACAACCCAACTCACTAGGGGCACTGGTAGGAAAGAGTTCAGTGGAGAAAACCTCTAGTCTTGCCCCCAAAAATTGGATTTTTTTCATATACAATCATCGTGGTTTGTTACATCTCGGGAATAAAGCTTTAATCTTTATCAATCTTTCATTTTTTAAGTAAATACATAGTATTAACCGTGTACTATTGTCTTTGTCCCTTCCTTTCATTTTCTTGTTGGGTTGCCTTCTTTCTCTTATGCTTTTGCCATCTTCCAGTAAAATTTCCGTCCTGTATACTAACACAGAAATTTTCTTGCCACAGGGATTAGTAGACATAATCATTAAACTATCATATAATATAAAAGTGGATAATCATAATTTCAAGCTCATAACCATCTTAATTCCCACTCTTTATTCTTGTGATCAAAGATGACAGGCTGTATTTAAAGGATGTGTTTAATGATCTTACCACATGCTACAACAGATCATGTGCTATGGGGATAATTTGATACTTGAAAAGTTCTTTATAATATGACTATAGTTATATTTAAATGTCGAGTTTAGATAGTCTTGCCACAGGCTACATCTGATCCCCATCTTCTGGGGAAAAATTAATACCTAAAAAAATTCTTCTTCATATGAATTTTAATTAACACCAATAGTTAATTGAAAGATAAATAATTACTTCTTATATCATTCTGAATATATCAAACATACATTAGTGTTTTGCCTATTTCAAAGCATACCATTTATGAAGATTCTCATTGTGTTTATTTATATAGATATGAACTATATAGGTTTATATTTATATAAGACAATTTATTTATACATAAATATTGTGTCTCTAGCTAAATAGGTAAGTGCAAAGACCAAATGACAAAATGACCTCTAAACAAAATTGGTTAATCTAGATACACCTATATAT
>MU227491.1:3273453-3287055 GCA_018584345.1 Thuja plicata
AGGACTTGTTTCCAACTCTGACTAGTCTCTCCTCAGTTCCAGACACAAACACAAAATAAGAATAAAAATACATGATGGGTACCTTTTGACAGTCACATCCCATAAGCCTGATCATGAGAGTCAAAAGGTATCCATTAAACTGAAAAGAACTTAGAATACTACTCTACTGAAGTTTCTACACAACAGAAAAATATACAGAACACACAGAACACTCTTCTTTATTGAAAAACTGCAAATTACAATGAAATCTCAAATCTACTGTGCTAGCCTATTCAAACTCTAAGTTCTTCAACAACCAACCCCCCCAATGGTTCCTTTCTCTCTCTTTTTATCCTCGGCCTCTTCTTGGTCTGTAACCGTTTTTACGTTTTCTTCCCGCCTGAGAAATCTCAACTGCCTCGGCTCTTCGTCTTCTTTCTGTAACGGTCATCACCATCTTTCTCTGCATGGTCAATGATGTGGATGACATTCTCCTCCATGGCATTCTTTTTAGCATTATCTAACTTTTCAACTCTTTCTCCTTCTGACACGTCATTATGTTTGATCATTTGACTGTTTCTGTTCTTTATCGCATAGTCGCGACTGAAATTGACATTTCATGTCTGGGTCTACGACTGAGCGATTACCTGCTCATCGCGCTCTCGCTATGTCTTTCCCTGACTTGACTTTTTCCTCGCGACTGAGCGATAACTCTTTATCGCGCACCCGCAATGCATTTTCATTAACTGCTCCTTACTCTGCGAGTCGGCGATACACATTAGTCGCGCACTCGCGCTGCTTCAACTCGAGCTGCCTCTTGCTTTGCGACCAAGTGATGAGCTCGTGTCGCGCTATCGCACTGCCTGGAGACGAGCTATCTTTTCTTCTGCGACCGAGCGATGATCACCCGTCGCGTACCCACATTGCCTTTCCACGAGCTGTTATTTACTCTGCGAGTCTGCGACGCACATTAGTCGCGCACTCGCTACTCTTTTTGATGAGCTATCCATTCATTAGCGACACTACGATACAGTCAGTCGCGCACTCGCCATACTTCTACTCGAGCTGTCATTTCCTTTGCGACTGAGTGATGAGCTCCCGTCGCGCATTCGCGATGCTTTCATCTGAGCTGACCTTTGTCTTGCGACTGAGCGATACACCGCAGTCGCGCACCCACCGTGCTTTTCACTTAACTATCATGTCAACCGCGATCTTTCGATGCACAAGGTGTCGCTCACTCGCACATCCCACTTAGTTGTTTGCTGCTCGGCGACTGAGCGATTAAGCGCTTGTCGCGTTATCGCACCGGTTTTTCACTAACTGTGAATTGACTCGCGAGCTTGCGATGAGTTCCTCGTCACATTGTCGCGCACTATCTTTTCTACTAGCCGTCTGCGACTGAGCGACTAGTTACTCATCGCGCACTCGCTCACTAATAAACTTAGCTCATGACTAGCTCACGAGTGTGCGATGTATGATTTTCCTGCTCTCCACTGCTCTGCGACTTTGCGACTGAATGAAGAACTATTTAGGATTAATGACAAGGACCAAAAACTAACTGTGATCTGCTCCTTTTGATCACTCAACAAGAATTGCTAGGGTTTGGAGCTAAACCCTAGGGTGCTCTGCACCAGAAAGTAGCAGCAATTATGGAAATGTAACCGCCAAGGAACATCAATCAAATCAGAACACTACAAGGCAAGCTACAATCAATAAGGAGATTTATCTCATAGCTAGAAAATAAGGCACAATCTTTCCCAAAAACATTAAACAAAGGCATAAAATTTAAGTGGGATGAAGGATGTGAGAAACATTTCCAAAAGATAAAATATTACCTAAAAAATCCTCCTGTATAAATGACACCAATACCAGGAAAACATCTTTTTCTCTATATATCAGCTACATAAATGTCACTTAGAGCTCTGCTAGCACACTATGATGAAACATGAAAGGAAAGATCAATCTACTATATAAGCAGGACAATGGTTTCCTATGAGCACAATTACACCATCATTGAAAGTTTTTGCTTAGCAGTGGTATTCATGTCTTAAAATATTTGACACTATATGCTTGCACATTCTGTCAAATTGATAGCAAAAATGATCCTTTAAAGTACTTGTTAAATAAGACAACTTTGAAAGGCCGACTGGAAAAATGGGTAATGATACTCAGTGAATTTGACAATAAATCCATAGACAAAAATGCCATCAAAGTACAGGTCATTGTTGATCATCTGGCAGATGCTCCCCTTCAAGATAGTAAACTGCTGAGCATAGAATTTCTTCATGAAGCTATTATACATTTGACAGTTGACTCCTGGAAAATGTTCTTTGATGGCTCTTTCACATAGCAAGGGTCTGGAGCCGGTGTGCTCTTCATAACACCCCAAGGATACAAAATTCTGAAAGCATATAAAATGATTTTTCCCTACATTAATAACATAGCTGAGTATGAAGCTTTGGAAAATGGATTAAAGTTGGCTATTGAATGGAAAATCACAGAATTGCAAATCTATTGAGATTATCAATTAGTGATCAATCAAGTGAATGATCAATATCAAACCAAGGACAAGAAGCTCATGCCATATAAGAGGATGATGGACAATCTAAACAAGTACTTTGTATTCATCACTTTTGAACAAGTTCCAAGAGAAGCAAATAAAGTTGTTGATGCAATGGCTACTTTGGAATTGATGTTACAATTAGAAGAGTACCAATTTCTCTATGACTTATCGATGGAAGAACTCCCCTTTCTAGCCTATGATTCCCCAGAATCCCAAATCATATGCTCAATTATGGGCATTGAATCCTCTTGGTATAGCCAAATATACTTTTATCTATGTGACCAAATAATCCTTGATGACCTATCCAAAAATAAGAAGAGAGCCCTTATAAGTAATACCACGCATTATTTGATCATCGCTAACAATTTGTACAAACAAGGTCTAGACGGTACTCTCCTTAGGTGTCAAGAATGTGAAGATTCTAAACATGCGCGAAAGGAAGTCCACAAAGGTATTTGCGGGTCTCACTCAAATGGTCTTTCATTAGCTAAGAAACTCCTCAGGGTGGGGTACTATTGGCCTTCCATGGAGAAAGATTCTATTCAATTCTCTAAATCCTACAAGAAATGCTAATTACACGGTAACCTAATCCACACTCCTGCTTGAGAGTTGTGACCGTTCATCACACACTGGCCATTCCAACAATGGGCCTTTGACTTGATAGGGAAAATATACCTCTCCTCATCTAGTGGGCATAAATTCATTATTACGACCATTGAGTACTTCACTAAGTGGGTTGAAGCATTCTCACTCATTAAAGAAACCAGGAAACAAGTATCTATGTTTATCTTAAATACATCATCTGCGAGTTTGGGATACCTTCCTATATTATAACAGATAATAGGGGACAATTCAAAAATAAAGATATGGATGAACTATGTAAAAAATTCAAAATCACACAACATTGTTCCTCTATCTACTATCCTCAAGGGAATGGACAGGCTGAAGCATCTAATAAGAACATATTGAAGATCTTTCATAGGATAGTGAGTAAGTTGGGAAAAGACTGGCATCTCCAATTAAATCTAGCTTTGTGGGCTTATCGAACCAACATCTGAACACCTATAAGGGAAATGCCAGTTGCATTGGTATATATAAAATAAGCAGAATTGACTATTAAGGTAGAAATACCATCACTCAGAGTCTCACTACAAGGACTCATCACTGATGAAGATAATTGGATTTCCATAATCCAAGAATTAGAACTACTTGATGAAATAAGGAAAGAAGCATTCAACCATTTAAGGGTCTATCAGAAAAGGATGTCTAGAGGTTATAACAAGAAATTAAGACACATATAAGTTGAGGTTGGAGATCTTGTACTTAGAGAAAATGCAAAGAATCAACAATATCGTGAACAAAAGGGGAAATTTGAACCCATCTGGCTAGGTCCCTTCGTGATTCCTGCAACATTCATCTCTGGGGCCTATATACTCTCAAATCTAGAAGGGGAGACATTTCTTGATCCCATCAACATAATCCACTTGAAAAGTTCTATAACTAGACATTTTGAGCAGTACCTGTATAGAGAAAATGATCCTAAAAAATACCAAAAACAACAAAAAGAAGAAAAAAAACATTTGGAAAAAGTCCTAAAAAAATGATCATCCTAGTGAAAACTTGGCAAACAGGCACCTTGATGTATCAACCCAAAAAAAAAAAGAAAAAAAATTGAAAAATTAAAAGTGCCTCAGTGAAAACCTGGTAAACAAGCACCTTGGTAGCAAACATAACAATTTTTTCAAGTGGTGAAAACCTGGCAAACAGGCGTCACTTGTAACTAGTGCTCCATCTATCAATGTGTAGCTT
Organism: Thuja plicata; assembly: GCA_018584345.1. Taxonomy (NCBI): domain Eukaryota; kingdom Viridiplantae; phylum Streptophyta; class Pinopsida; order Cupressales; family Cupressaceae; genus Thuja; species Thuja plicata. The sequence continues at coordinate 3,277,805 of MU227491.1, forward strand.
GACTATCTTACCTATATAAGTCTTAGCTTGCTTTGATTTTACTTAACGAACCTTCCATGACCTTGGGCAAACAATGAAGTTGGCATCCTAGGTTGGAACCAATCGAAATCTTAGTCTTACAGGTTTTGAGGGTCATCTTCTGGTTATCAAGTCAACACCTTGTCATTTGTCCTGCTAATCAAAGTTAGCTACCTTGGCCTTCTAGCCACCAAACAATTTTCCACTGACATCACTGGTGTTTTTCAACACCTTAATCAAACAATGTTTCTCGACTCTACTTATTTGGACACATATGTATGTTTTCAACACACATGGGATAAAGCACTAAAAATCTTGGCTTATTATCACTCAAGCACGCAACAATGTTTTTCAACACTAAAACCCATAAGCACAATGGTGTTTTTCAACATTAATGTACTATTATCTGTCAATAGTTTCTTTGTGATTTCAGTTGCTTCTGTTAATGTTCTTTTTTATACCGATAGCATCTTTGTAACTTCTTCCACTCTACTTAAGTCTTTGTCAGTAGATGATTTGTGTCGTAGTTTCCTCCTTATTTCTTCTTTAAGATTCTGAGTGTTTATGATAGTGTCCACAAAATTTCTCAACTGTGTTATAATTAATTCATAATGGATAAATTATAGCCAAGGTATAACCAAATATTTTTTGGCTCCCATTTTGGTATGTTTTTTATTAAGGAAAATAGGTTTTGATGGGTTCCTGAAACCCTTCAGAGCTATGTATTAAAAAACCTAGAGTATATAAACGTTAAGTATCAACCAAAATGAAACAAGAAGTCCAAACAAAATAGTCCCAGAAAATACAGAAAGCCAGGGACAAAACCCATAAAAAACCAGGAAAATAAAACTAGGGACGCAAATCAGGCAATGTCTCTGAGAATCTCAGTAGCATGCATCTCCAGCTTGGTCATTCTAGCCGCAACCTCTTGTAGGTCAGCCAACTCTTTATCATCTTCCTAGTTCTCCATCTTCTTAGTGGCCTCTCTTGTTCTCTTCTTATTTCCCTCTTCTGGTAGGTTATCCCTGTCACTATTCAGCGGCTGATTCTCCTTTTTCCCTCTTTGCTCTTTAAATTTGTCAATAATCACCTTAATATTATCATTTGAAGCCTTTAGTATATTGTCACTTTGCTTATCTATTTTGACCATTGAGTCCTCAATACTTTTGACTCTTTTCTTTAGCTCATTCGCTCTGCTATCTAGCTCCCTGTCCTCTGCAATGTTCTTGTTATTGTTAATTATATTATCTTTCTCCATCATATCCATTCTTTTTTTCAGCTCATAGATTTCATGGAAGGTCTATTTTGTGGTTCTGTAGCTATCAATGACACTATTTTTAGCATTGTTCAGCACGTCCATATGAGGATCCTCCCTCGCATTGTCACTAAGAATTACCAAAGCTGGGTCAATTAACTCTTCCATCTAGATTATTCCCTCCTTGTTCTCCTTAACCAAAGTCCTAACCATTTCTCTCGTTATCCCCATTTTAGCAGAGACCGTGTCAAAATTCCTCTGAACAACTTTCTTGTTTTTTCTAGTAATGCTGCAGGTGTAATGATCTTCCCCATATTCCCCAAAACCTTGACTCTAATCATCCTCCTCATTCCCCCTCCCCTAACTATCCTCTTTTCCATCTCTCTCCTCTTGTATATTTTCTTGACTGTCCTGCCTCTCCTCCTAGGTTTCTTCCTTAATCTGATTCCCTCTTTTAAACCTCGTTGCCCTCTTCCCTGAGCTTGCCTCCTCATTCTGAGCTGGAAAAATGATTGTTATCTTCCTCTTTACTTCCGTCTTCCCCTGCTTCCCGCCTTGTTTCATTTTTTGCCTCTTCTCTAGAACTCTCATTCTCCATTTCCATCCCATCCACATTTTCTTTGTACTCCCTGTCAGAGGAGATCTCAATGTGCTATTTTAAAGACTCCATTTAAACTCTTTTCTTCCCCTTCTTTGTCTATAGAGGCTCTTCCTCCTCAGTTTCTGAGTGCATATCTTGGCTATCCTCGGTATCAAAGGGGACATAATCCTCACCTGAACCCTCCTTAGATTCGTTATTTCCCTCCTCCTTACATTTAATTTCCTTCCCCATAGTTTGAGCTTTAAAGTATTCATAAATTAACAACAGTAAACCCTCATGGAAAGATGAGTTGCTAATGTGCTTCTCCTTATAGTCATTAATGTTTTCATTGATAGACAAATATAGGAAGAAAGGAATGGATATCTTTTCCCCATACCTGAAATGGTTCAGAAGCACAAAGTGGTGAGTGCTAATGCGGTCGAATCTCGTATCCAGAGATGAATTTGATAATAGCCCACAACACGAATCTCCATAGCAACTTGATTGAGCTCAACTGGTAGAAAGTTCCCTTCTTCACAAGTGCTTTATTTTCCTTCACATTTTTAACAAAATCCATCAGAGCTTGACTAGAAATCTTCCTATCTCTATAAAATTTCTTCCCAATGATGGGTTTACCAGTCACAGCCAACACAATTTCCCTCGTCACCATAAATTCCACCCCATCAATTTTCACCTGCCCTTCATTCCAACTTTTCACCATCATCTTTGTAACCAAGGGCTTCCACCGATGAAGATGCCCAATGAAGGTAGTCACTTCACCCTTTTTAAAAATCTCCCAAACCTTGGATCTAAGTCGTCATTTTTCAGTTTCCTTCTCTGGTTCCCTCCTGTGCCTTTCACCCACCATATCTTCTATTTCTCTACCTCCTCTATTTCTGGTATAATTCCCACTAAAAGCCCTCTGTTTCCAAGTGATATTGAGTTGATGTTTCGAGAGACTTATTTTTGCCTCATGAATGCTATAATAAATTTTATGCCTCCAAGTGTGCCGATGAGACCATAAAATGATAATCCCTCCGCCTCTCCTGTACTTGCACATCATTCGGTGATTCTTCCCCCATCTATCATTACTCTTCATAATTATCATTTAATAACTCTGAGTATGCCCAGAACCTGATCACTTTCAATTATTCCTAAGATTTCTAGTGGTAAATTATTTCTGTCATTCCACCTTTTAACTCCCTCACTCTTGACTCCCATATTTTCCAACCTGTCTGCCACCTGGTTGGCTTCCCGGTATTCATGTGCCACATGGACCTGATCAACGGTTTCGAGGATTTTTCTGCACTCCCCAATTATGTTCTCAATTGTCCATGTAGGCTTGTTCTTTTCATTTAAGCAATCTATGATGTTCTTTGAATCCCCTTCTAACCATAAATTCTTGATCCCCATTTCTCGGACTAGCCTTAAGATGTGATGTGCCATACTCACCTCAGAATAATGGTTGGTTTGTGACCCCAGGGGGGCATATATATCAGCAATGCCTTTTCCATGTGAGTTCCTTATGATTCCTCCCACACCGGCCATCCCAGGGTTGCCCTTTGCAGCCCTGTCAAAGTTAGCTTTGAACCACCCTTCCTACGGTAATGTCCATCTGCAATCCATTCTCTTTTTGGTATTATTGGGCCCATTGTTGTGAAGTGGACTGATAGCTTTTCTATTAGTGTAGTTTTCCATGAGGGCATTTGATATTTTGTGGGAAACATGCTTAACAGAGGTAGCCTTTTCCCTAAAGGTCCTATTATTTTTCTCCTTCCACACTCCCCAGCATATGTGTGGCATTGCCCAAGGCCATAGATTATGACCTCTCAACCCCTGATTCCATTGGTCAAAGAGCTCAAGAGTCATATTGGGGAAACACCAGGATGTCTCAAAAAAAGATAGGAAATGATGCCATATTTGTCTAGTGAAGTCACAGTGGATAAAAAAGTGGTCCACATTCTCACTTTGATTTTTGCATAAAATAAATCTATTAGGAATGTGTTGTCCTCTCTTTATTAGGTTATCCATAGTCAAAATACAATTTTGGAGCATTGTTTAGAAAAAGGTGTTGATCTTAGGGATAATACCAGGGTACCAGGCCTTGGCCCATATGGGGATAGTATCAATGTGTTGCATGGTTTCATATCCCAAAGCCACCATGTAGATACCATCAGTAGTTTCCCCCCAAACAATAACATCTTCATTAAGAGAGAGGGGAGTGTGACCAATTTTGACCATAAGAGGTTTAAGGTCCTGGGACACCTCAGTTAGGTTCACCCATTCATTGTTGATTTTTTAGTCACTAACTCTGCTGCCATATCTTTCAATGAAAGATTTAGCCCATCTATTATAAGGCTCCAAGTTCCATAAAGGACCCTTTCTGAGCCAATCATCATGCCAAAAGTTGACATCCTTACCATTGCCTAATTTCCATCTTGCTTTTGTGGTCACCATACCCTTAGTCCTCAGAATGCCATTCCATATGTAGGATCCCTTCAGGTCCATATCTCTGTGGATGAATTGTTTGAAGGTTATGTTTGCTGCATATTTATCCTTCATAATATCCCTCCATTCCCCTGTTGAATTGAAAATTCTCCAAATCTATTTAGCTTGCAGAGCTTTGTTGAACTACTTCAAATTCTTGATTCCCAACCCTCCATGTTTTTTTGGCTTGCATATAGTATCCCAAGCCACTAGTGGGTACTTCTTGTTTCCTTCTTTTTCGGCCCATAAGAACTTTCTTTGAATTGCTTCTAGAGAGTCCGCCACCTTAGCATGTATAGAGAAGAGGCTTAGTGCATAAGTAGGGAGGTTCTGAAGAGTAGATTGTATCAGTATCACTTTTCTTGCATAACTAAGGGTGATGCCCTTCAAGCCCACCAATTTTCTATTGAATCTATCAATAAGGCCTCCCCAGAAGGACTCGGGTGGTTTGGTTCCGAGCGCGATACCTAAATAGGAAGCGGGAAAGGATCCAAAACCACAACCCAAAATGCCAGCCATTTTCCTCTGTCTATCCATGGGGTTATTAATGAAGAACACCAAGCTCTTGTTCCAGTTAATAAGCTAACCCATAGAATTGGAGTAAGAATTTAGGATTTTCTTAATATTTCTAGCTTCTTTCACCGATGATTCACCACCTAATATGGTATCATCCACGAATTGCTGGTGGGTAAAAGTGAAAGGGCTTGAAGAAGGTTTTAGCCCAATGATTAGTTCCCTTCTCCTATTGTCATGGATAAGCCTTCCCATGCACTCAGCCAAAATGATGAAGAGTATCGGGGAGAGGGGATCCCCTTTCCTAAGACCCCTAGAAGATTTGAAGAAGTTTGAAGGAGAACCATTCACCAAAACTGTGAAAGAAGGGGTGGAAATCAGCTGTGAAATAATCTTTATTACCTTGTCATTGAAGCCAAAAGCCCCCAAAATGTTACTCAGGAAGATCCAATCAACCCTGTCATACACCTTGGAGAGGTCTAATTTAAGAAGGAATCCTTCCCATTTTCCCTCCTCCAAAGAGTGAATCACCTCATGCATTGCCATGATAGAGTCCAAAATTTGTCTATTAGGGGCAAAACCCATTTGTTGTGGGGCAATTATAACTGGGAGGATTTTAAGAAGTCTGATAGTTAAGACTTTGGAGATTATCTTATAAAACAAGTTACACAGACTTATTGGTCTAAAGCTATCAAAAGAATCCACACCTAGAATTTTTGGGAAGAGAACAAGAAAGGTGGCGTTGATCTCTTTAAGAAGGCTCTTAGCTCCAAAAAATTCCTGGACTGCTTTAACAATGTCATCTTTGATAACATCCCAGTACATCTAGAAAAAGAAAGAAGGGAAACTATCTGGGTGAGGGGATTTTTCCACACGTAAGGAAAAAACAACTTTATGGATTTCCTCCTGATCAAGGATGGCCATCATATCCTTATTTTGTCTTTTTGTGATCACCTTAGGTATAGTTTGAAGAATAACCTCCTGGTCATCCTCTTTCAAGTTATGCTCTTTAGTAAGGATTTGTGAGAAGTACCTAATGGCCTCATTTGCAATCTCATTGTCTTCCTCCAAAGTTAAATCCCCTTCTTAATAGCACTGATTCTATTAGCCATCCTGTGTTTCATAGTAGATAGGTGAAAGAAGTGAGAGTTTTTGTCCCCCTCTTTCAACCACCCCGATCTTGACCTTTGCCTCCAAAACATTTCCTCTTTTCTTACAATGTTGTGAGGATCAACTAGAATTGATTTTTCAGCACTAATTTTGTCTGCATCATATCCATGGTTTTGGATCTCTTCTTGAATCCCTGCAAGCTCTGACTTAAACCTGTCTTTAGTCTGAAATATATTGCCAAAGTCTCTTTTGTTGCATTTTATAATCTCCATTTTTATGTTCTTGAGCTTCTTAGCCACCCTATACATCACTGTACTATCCACATATATGCTCCACCACTCCTTTATCTTATTGTGGAGGTTAGGGTGGATAGTCCACATCCTCTCGAATCTGAAGGGGAAGGCCTTTTTCTTATTGTGATTGTCCAGGTTGAGAGAAATAGGAGAGTTGTCAGATTTGAATCTCACCATGGAGGATAGGTGACTGTGATACTGTTGCATCTAGTCCATATATATGAGGGATCTGTTGAGGCATAATTAAATTCACTCTGAGCCAGCTCTCCTATTCGACCATGTAAATTTACCCCCTCCTAAATCCACGTCAATGAGAGCCAAATCATTGATCAAATTAGTTAGTTGCTGCCTATTCTCCAGATCAGGGGCAGACCCCCAAATTTCTCAGATTCCTTAAGTGGGGTGTTTAAATCACCCATGATAATGGCTTTTGGATCTGTTATTTTAGCGAACAAAATTCACAGATGGTCCCAGAAAATTCTCTTGTTATTCTTTGTGTTTGGAGCATAAATGTTCATTATAGCCCAGCTCTCCTGGTCTTTTAGGTTTTTGAATTGAATAAGTAAGATGTTTCCTTCATCACAAATGATATGAGCATTGAGATTATCCTTCCATAACACCAGTAAGCCTCCAGAGGCTCCCTCTAAGTCGGTAGCAACAGTCCTCATACCTTTGCCAAAGGAAATGCTTTCCACTTTTTCTTTTTTCATTTTAGTTTCTTGTATCAAAAAAATATTTGGTCTATGGTCCCTTATCATATTCCTAATAATTTATTATTTGTGGAATCCATTTATCCCATGAATGTTCCATGATATGACCTTCATGATTTCTTATAAGACTCTAGGATGGTCCTCTGATAACCATCCGCAATATTTCTTTTTGCTTCTTCCTTTCTGATTTGATTCATACTCTTCCTTCTTGGTGTGTTAGATTTTCTCCCTGTGTCTGCTTTGGCTCAAATTCTTGTAGCTACAGGAGAGGCCAGAGATGGGTCCTTTCTATTTTTCCTTTTCACTATTATCCATGGTCCCACATTCTCATCTTTGGAGACATCTTTGTAGCTATCAAACAGAGCTTCCATTCTTGAGATTTGACCAGGAGTGGTAGATGATACCATTTCCAGGAATCGGCTAATCTTCCCTAGAGAGATATAATTGCTTCTGCTAAAATTAGATTCTTGGGAGAGGATTGGGCCCTATCCCCCCTCATGCTTCCCATCTTCCTATGAATCTAGAACAAATGAGAGAATAGTGTTGTCTTCACCTATGATCTCCCCCTCTTCTGGGTTCTCCAGACCTCCTTTGTCTCCAATCCCATATTCCTTAGCTGGACATGTTGGGCTTACCAAGTCCCCTTCCCTCTCCTTGCCCTTTTTTGGCTGAGCTTTTGGTTGTCCCTTTCTCTCCCCCTTAGTTGGTATGGACCCTTTAGACTCCAGTTGATCTAGCTAAAGTCCCAGACTATCAGTTGTCATCTCCCCTTGTGGATTCTACTTTTTTGATACAAGATTCATTTCAATTGGGGGTTTCTCCTTCCAGACCTTCTTGGTGTTGTTAAGATCCTTGATCAGAGGTTGAATCTCTAGCCTCTTTCCTTGTTTGATTTTCTCCTTTTGAGATTTTTCCTTCTCAATGACTATTGGGCACCTTTTGGCCTTATGTCTAGCTTTTTAACAGTGGAAGCAAGAAAAGGGAACACTTTCATACTCTATCTGTTGCACTCATTTTCCCAATCTAGATTGGAAAGCAATATCCTCTGGCATATCTTAACAACTTAAACTCCAATGCATATCCACGCATAAGTGAGTCTTTTCTTCACCACCGTAACTGGATCAATTGATAGCAGCTCCCCAAAGGATCTAGTGATGCCCTCAAAAACATCCTCATGCTAGTAATCCAAGGGTAACTCAGGAAGCCTAGCCTAGAATGGTGCTTGGGTCAGGAAATATTTGTTGAGATCTAGGTTAGAGATCCATTTTTGTAGAATGAGGGTGGATCTACCCACTGACCAGTTCCCCGCACAAAGAATCTTTGACTAATCTTCTTGCTAGGAAAACTCAAAAGACATAAAACCTTTTGCCATTGCCTAAACCATGACCCAACCTTTTAGATCCCATTTGTTTTTAACAAAGGTTCTTACTATATCAATATTAGGTCTGGATCCTATGAACTTGGCCACCAAAGTAGCGGCCATACTCAAAATATTATGATTAATAAGCTCATAAGGCAGTTCTAAAGCATAGATCCCCTTCTTTTATTAGGGACATCCTTAATCATTGGGAAAGGAGACTTACTAGAGGGTTTGACTCCAAAAAGGTTTGTCGAACGCCCCAATGAGGCCCTATCAGTGCTGGTTTCTCTCATTTTTGGAGCAGAGCCCTCTTTTTTCCCCTAGATCTAACTGCAATTTCTGTAGGACCCCTTCATCTATCGAATCCTCAACTCCCTGGTCCTTGCCTTGATCCTAGCATGCGCTCTGATCATTCTGTCCTGACCCAGAAGTTTTCCCGCCCAGATCCAAATTCAAATTTTTGCCTCCAGTCGCTGCTCCTCGTTAGCCCATTTTTCCCACCCGTCCCATTTTGGTATGTTAATATCTAGATAGATGTGTATTTCTGATGGATAAATTACACATTACCTCTACTAATAATATAATTTAATTAAAGTGCTTGACATCCTTTGGTTATGTATTTCAGATGATTTTTTTATAGACTATCTTTACATAGGATTAGAATTGTTTATATGTCTTTTATCCCCCTCAAATATGGTTAGTTTTTCTTTTTTGATGTCTAGGAGTCATTAATTTAAGCCTCAATTCCTTTCCATCATTTCTCCTTTTCCCTTCAACCCTGCCTTGTCATTGTGACGGGTCATCATGTATATTTGGACATATTTTTCTTTAACCTATTTATACAATGATATGTATTTATATATGTATAGTAATTCATTGACATATATATACATAGAAAGTTGCATATATATATATATATATATAT
>MU227491.1:3287207-3307385 GCA_018584345.1 Thuja plicata
TCTGGGTTACAGATCGATTCCTATAAAGTTAAGTTTTGGTGACTCTAAAATTGACTAAGTACAGAAGCAGAGATACAAAGGTATTTTGGGTATCGATGATCAAGATCGATGAGTTATGGAAAGAGAGATTAGATGAAGATAGTATGGGGTATGTGTGACCTCCACCTAAGATCAATTTTGTTTTGGTAATGTTTATAGCAAGTTAGAGAGATTTGAAGAATGACAGACAGTAGCAGAACAACGATACAAAGCAGCTGGACTGAAGTGATGATTGAGGAAGTATGACATGGACTCCTAGAAATTAGAGTTGGATTATGATTTTTGATATCCTATAATTTTATTATTTAAGAGTGTCGACTATGCATTTGATATTTTTTTTATTAAATGTATTTTGTATTGAGAGCCGACTATGTAATATTCATTGAGAGCCAACTTGGTAAAGAAGAAATGTATATATGTAAGATCCTTTTGTTGAGAGAAGTATGGATGGATGGTATGTTTTTGAGGAGATACAAATGGAAGAGCACAAGATGATAGAGATCATTGATGAGCTATGAACAAGAACTATCTAAGCATTAGAGATGCTTGTTTTCTTCATTACTGAGAACATTTTGTAATAGAATTACATTGTAAGAGTTGTATGCTCAGTTGGCCCGCCCCTAACAGGGTGTTGTATACCTTTAATATGGTTGTTATTCCTTTAACAAGGAAATGTACTATGTAATATTAATCTCCTAATAGGGTTATGTCTCCTAATAGGGACACTATACTTTAGTGCATGCTTGTGGGTACCATCCCCACCGGGGTTTTTCCTTGGCCAGGGTTTCCTCGACAACTATTATGGTGTTATGAGTACTGTGTCATTTGATTATGTTCTTTTCATTTGTGAATGCATATGGTCAATGTTTATTTGATTTAAAAGTTTAATTAAGTGCTGTAATATTGATTCACCCCCCTCTCAGTATTACCTAATCCTAACAATTGGTATCAGAGCTTTTGGCCCTTGGAGAGAAAGTCTAATAGCTTAAGGGAGATCAGAATGGATTTGGACAGTTTGTAAGAAAACTTTGATGTTGCACTAGAAGACCTTGACAAAGCAAAAGCAGAGAATGGAGAATTAAGATTCAACATGCGAAGAGTTGAGAAATTTATAAAGAAACCCAGAGACTAGCTTGAACTTTCCAAAAGTCAGAGACAAGATCTTATGGTTCAGATAAAAGAAGATTCAGACAAAGACAATTCAGATTAGATGAAGCAACTTGAAGAAGAAAATAAAAATTTTAAACTTGAAAATGGAGCTATGACTAAATAGATTTAGTTACAAAAGGATGCTAAGAAGAAGAAAATTTGAATAGTGCATTAGAACAAATGAAGATTGAGGCTGACAACTACAAGAAAAAGTATCTAGAACTGGATAAATACAATCAGATCATAAAAGGTGAACTTGTTGAGGCAAAGAAACACATTGAGAAACTTCACACCTGTGGTGATTTGATCGATGAAAAAAGAGATAGATAGAAACCTAAAGGTGATATGACTGGTATTGGCTTCAATGAAGCTGAATGCTCAAAGAATCAGGAAGAGAAATCTGATGCAAAGATTGATGCTGAAAAACCTACTATTGAAGAACCTAGAGAGCAGATCAGACCTTTCAAAGGTAGATGCTTTGGTTGTAACAAGTTTGGACACATGAAAAGAGACTACAGAGGTAATGTTCCTTTTAAGACCTTTTCTGGTTATTTTTTTAATTGCAATGGATATGGGCACAAGAAAGAAGAATGCAAGAAACCTAATCAACATGGATATAGAAAAGACAATGGAAGAGAACCCACAGTGAAACCTACATGTTACAAATGCAATAATCTTGGACACATTGTGAAGCATTGTAAGCTGCAATAAAATTAGGAAAGAAGACCTCCTATATGTTACAAATGCAATAATCCAGGTCATATAGTGAAGTTTTGCAGGTATAATGAAGTAAACCACATAAGAGTACCACCTCCTATGAATACACAAAAGAATGAAAATGATATTGGTAAGAGTGTTGTAGATTTAAAGAATGATTTTGACAGTTTTTTTAAGAAAGCATAAGATAAAAAAAGTGGTAAGATATGGAAGATCAAATAAACAGGTGAGACATTGGTTCAGGGAGATATAGTAGATGCTACTTTCCTGATGGTAGCCAAGTAGAATTGACCTAATTGGTCGATCATGGCCTTAGGGGGAGCATTGGATAAAGACATCAGAATATATTCTACCTCATATCTTGTGGATTGAGCTCATGAGAGATTAGGTATGAGCATGGCCGACATCATGGAGTATACAGTTAAGAGTGCAACATCAGCTGAAACATATATTTTGATCGCGAGATCTACAACCAACTAGACAATATTGGGTAAAGTGAACTTTTATAACTTAACATTGCATAAAGCACCATATGATGATCTATTTCCTTACCATTTTAAAAAGAGTGACCTAAGGAGATCAAAGAGCGGAGAGATTCAGTCTATCATATATTTTCCTTGCATGATAGATTGAAGAGAAAACTCTGAATTTAGTTTGAAAGAGGTATTTACATCATCTAGCTATGGATGCACCTATTATTTATGATGTTGTAGATTGACCTAGGTATAAGTTCAAGAAACATCCATTCAAATCTTGTAAAGAAGACCCCAAAGGAGAATTTTCTCAGACACCCTATGAAGTTTTACATGTAGAAGATATTAGGGCTTACATTAATTGTAAGTATGATATACTAGGTATTGATGAAATTTCTATTGACATGGAATATGCGATTAAGAAAGGTATCATGAAAGATGAATACAAACATATTGATCAGTTGAGAATTATGAAAATTCTGGATCTATACGAATTCTATGAACAAGAATGGTTTAAGATATTGTTGAGCAGAGTACATGATCAGTTTATTTGGATAGGCGAGATGCCTGTGAAGATCTGTAGTGATTTAATTCATGAGATTATTGGATTGGACAATACTAGAATCATTCATGTTGCAGAAAAACATGTGAAGAAGCAAGTCAAAACCCTAACTCACTCAAAATGGGACAGGTGAGAAATGACTGTGAATGACATCTTTCAACAGGATGTGAGACTAATTTCTATGATACTTGGCTACAAATTCTACTACAACAGTAGACCTAATTCAATATCAACAGGAGTTATCATGATGGCATATATAATGGTGAAATAAAATGTCAAGTATAACCTATGCGAAGTGTTAGCAAAACAATTTTTGGAGAATGTAAAACTGATAAAGAAAGATAGATCAAAGACCTTCAGATTTGGCCCACTATTGGTACATATGTTCATACACATAGAGCATAGATTCCCAGGCATGCACCCTAGTGGTTGGAGAACAAGGATACCTACTGGTATTTGGATTTCACAGAGCTACAAAAGACAAAATAGGACATGGGTTGATGGTGAGTTATTTGGCATGATCAAAATTCTTTAGAGGCAGATGAAAGGTAGATACATGATACCTGAAGACATAGTTGAGAAGTACAAGGATACAATCTGTTTCATGGTTGAAACTAATTGTGTATGCTTTGAGGTAGTCACACCAAGGAAGAAATGGTGTTATCCTATGGGATATGAGGTAAGTTCAGAAGTACTGACTATGCAAGTTGAACATGTTCTTGCATTTGAGATTGATACATTTGAAGAAAGATGGGGAACCTATGAGGAGAAATCTACTAAGGTGGGAGAGGAACAGACCATAGGTCTGAGGAAAAGGAAAATTAACAACATTGTGCATGAATGTGGTGTTAAGGCAGGACTAATAGAGGAAGAGTTGAGGAAAATAAAAATAAAAATGGCAGAATGATCTTCTAGATTGGCAAGTGCTAGTACTTCAACCCTTCCACATCATGAAGTTGTGATGACAACTGTTGCACCTACTATAGACATTAATGTAGACACCTCCTCTGCACCACACCAGACATCACAAGCTAAAAAGATTACTCCTAGATTAAGCACTAGATCTAGCAGACAGATCCCACCTAAAGAGAAAAACACTAATAGAGAAGAGAAGAAACCTGAAAAATGACAATCATGCATGGAAGCCTTACTTGAAGATGATTGAGAAGAGAGTTATAGAGAAAGGTAAGCTAGTTTCTATTAAAAAATACTATGACAAGTATGAGGAGATTGATAAACTTAATATTGAAGATGTTGTAGTTAATGATTTACTTGTTTTCAAGAAGACTCTATTGGAAATTGAAGGCAGTGTACCTAAAGAATTATATGGGAGATTGGAGACTAGGAAACAACTAGCACAAATTGAGGATGAAACCATTAGAAATCAGGAAATTGATAATATGCTACCTGTGATATCTCTATAAGAAAGGGACAAAATATTCAAAGAATTGAAACCTTTATTGAGAACTAAGATTAGACTACTAAAAATTATGGTAAGGAAATATGATGAAATCACTGGGGAGACTCAGAAAGCACTAGCAAAAATATTAATGAACACTACTCCTGAGAAGACTCAACTTCCTAAAACTACTTTGCCTACACCCTTAGGAATGGGAGAGAGTTCAAAACCAGCTGAGGCAAGTACTGAGAAGAGTGAAGTTGATACACAACCAAATTTCTATGTTTCTGGTGTACCTATGACACTTGACACCTCTAATGATGAGAATGGCCCTTTTGAAGGAAACTTTGACAATGCTATGACTGAAAATGAAGAATAGAATGATGAAGAATGCAAAGAGGAAGAACAGAGAGAAGCAGTATAGGATGAAGGACAAAAATAACATGAAGAAAAACATGAAACCAAAACTGAGGTAAACACATCTTCTATCTCATTGTTGGCAAGGAAAGACAATCCAACATATGTTGATGTTGATTGCATGGATGAAGATGAGCTAGTAAAATTTTCTTTTACTGCACTTACTAAAGCCAAGGAGAGATTGGAGCAAAAAGGTGACAAAAAGGCTAAGGTAATAACCAGAGCAATTGATACTGTGAACAAATTGCTTCCAGTACCTATTGTTTTCAGCACAGAGATGATATTGAAAACCTGAAGATAACACTTGATGAATTTGATGGTTATTATGAGAACTTGATAAATATTGTAGAAGAGAAGGTAGAAAAGAAATACTCGGAGAAGAAGCTATCCAAAGTTTGCAATTCTATCTCATGGGACTTAAGCATTTTGAAAACTACTACTGCAAATGCTAAGAGTTTCATTGCACATGGAAGGAAACTATATAGTTATTACATGAATCCTATCAGGCATGTTCAAAAAATTGAAGACATTATTGCTAAGGACAAGGAAACCTTGAATAGTATGATGGACAGTTGTGAGACCTCTTCACAAACTATAATAGAATTGGAGAAAGAAGTAACAAGAATTTTGGCAAAAATAGATGTATTGGATATTGAGAAAGGGAGAGTACTAACCAGATTCAATTTGCTGAAGATTTTAATCACCCCTAAGCTATATATAATTGAAGCACACTTATACGACATGGAGAAGACTGTAGAATCATTGACTAACTCTATACCTACTGTAGACACCTAAAATTGACCAGGTGCTCTCTAATCAACCAAATCTATATTTTTCACCAAATTACTCCTAATCTCATCAAATTGCATCAAAATGGTTCAAAATCAAATCAAATGGACATTTATCAATCAAATTGGACAAAATCAAGTGAAATCAAAGGATTAATTAACCATGACATCAAATAATCAAATATCAGTCTAGAAAGGGACACTCAAAATTATATGATTGATTTTAATCAATTAATTGTATAGTTTAAATCAAAAAATCAAATTGAACCTATTCATCCCTACATGGCTAATTTAATTAATTTATTGAATTAAATTATTCTAATATCTTTCAACATGAATTTGAGCAACCAATGGGAAATGAGAACACAGTACATGGATCACTCCTGAATTTGAATCTTAATCACTCATTTTGAACTTTGAATCTCAATCACTCAAATTTGTCTCTTTGTCTCGACCTTTGAGATAACCATTTAAATTTTCCCCCCATTCGAAACCATTTGAAAGCCTCTCACTCAACCATGGCTTAACTATGATCAATTAACTCCACCCCCTACACTTGGGAAAATCCTATAAATATATGCCATTTTGAGAGCATTAAGGATCCTAGAAATTTGAATGCAAAGCATCAAACCTCTTATCATTTTCATATCAATTTGATCATTTTGAGATTTTATAATAGCAATTTTGCATTTATGAAGATCATTTTGATTGCATTTGAGTCCAATATTATCATGATTTGAGAGAATTGAACTAGATTTAGACATTTATCTTCTTCAAATTCTTGTTCTAGGACTGTCATTAAAAGAGATTAAGGCTGAGAGATTTTTCAACATGCTTAGATAGAGAGCCATGAGATGCTTATTGATTTAATTGCAATTCTTAGTTTAAAATTCCATTATTTTTCCATAGAATTGTAGTTAAATAAACTAATTTCATGAAGGTGTATTTTATTCACACACAAATGGCACCCACCATGGGGCTTTGAGTCTCAATTCCTCATTTATTTGAAATTTGTGTTTTTCCTTCACTTTTGTGTTTATTTTGCAGTTTGTAGGAGAAATGACGCCTACGAGCAATCTAATGACGCATGCCAGAAAAGAAGTGATGCCTGCAGAAATATTCCTTCTTTCTCTGTCTTAATTTATTTCACCAGCTGTAAGATAAAGTGTGATGCCTGGGACCGTAAAGCGTCGCCTATGACCTAAGAAATACCACCTACTATCTGTCATTTGATGCATGTGATAAACCTTTCACCGCAATTTGAAATTTCTGTAGCGCCTGTGAATTTTGTTTTAATGCTCTAATATTTTTAAATGTCACTTGTTAACAATTAAATTCCACATTCAAAGTTTTAAATTCTACCTGTTAACAGTTAAATAATGCGTATTAGCTGTTATATGATGCTTAGAATTTGCTACTTGTTATTGAGTTTAAATTGATTTGTTCTTTGTTTTGACGCTCTATTTTTCTATTTCTTGCAGATGAAACAACACCTGAAAGTGCAGAAGCCATAATTGAGGGTTACAAGGCCAAATAAGGAGGTAAGGATTTTAATGAAATACTCTAAACAACTTCATAACACAAGTCTTTTGGAAATTTTAGAGTAAAAATCACATTTGTATGATCATTACATAAAAATTAGTAGTGCATACAAAAATAAGTTTCCTACTTTTAATTGATTTTATGCTTTAGGTTCTTAAGCTTGATTTTGATAAATTTGATCAAGGAACTTAGGTGCATTGTCAATTTGATTTCAAATTTTTCTTCACTTTGTTCCTTTGTGTTGACTAACTTGTTGGCAGAGCCGGAGTGGGAACTATCACCACTAGGTGAGTAAGAAAACAAGCATCAAAAACCTCAAAAAAGTGCCTAGCCTTTGCTAGGTACAAAAGAAGTATTTTTTGAAACAAGCTCATTTTCCCTTAAATTGTGGCATTTCATTTATACCTAGTTTAAATAGGAAAAAACTTATTATTTTCCATCTTGAACAAAGCATTAGGCATATGCTCTCAACTTTTTTAAGTTGATCAAAAAGCCAAACATGTTGAGTTTGGGGTGGTAGAAAGAAAGGGAGGCAAATTAACCACACATTTCAATTTTTAAGAACCTCTTTGTAACGAGGTTGAAAAAGAACAAGTGTATTTGAATTGTTTGGGACAAAGAACAACAATAGGGATATGCTCTTCACTTTTAAGTCAATCAAATTCCCAAACTTGTTGAACTAAGTTCATTTGTTGCTTTCCTATATATGCTAGTTAAATTAGAACTTTAGAGGGCCTGCCTCCTAAGTACATCCTTACGAGGATGGTGAGAGAGAGTGATCCAAAGTGGGAGACAATCGCTTAAGCCACGATACTATCTGACCCACTATAAATAAACACACTCTTCCTTAATGGGAAAGTGACTAAATTGTGTGCAAGTTATCTTCACTTCCTCGAGTAGTCCTTCGCAATTGCGAAAAATTGTACTTTTGTGCGTGTGGGAAGCCCGCAAGGGGGTAAAAGAACTTGGCATAGTTTAGAACAAAGGTGTTCATTAAATCCCAAATAAGTAGCAAGCCTACCTTTTAGAGACAAAGTGTTTAAAAGCCAAATCTAACTTTAGGTAGATTGCTTGGAATCTATTCTTGTGTTATACTTGTGAAAATGACCGAGAACATACACATAGTGTTGTTTTAGGGACATGACGCAAATTTGATGTGTGTGTTGAGTTTGTATTTACTTTTCAAGCAAGAATTCTATCTGGCATACTTGATCATAACCTTGACATTTTTAAAATTAAAAAAAATTGAGAGAAACAACTTTGATCTGCTAAATGTCGTGTATGAGCAGTTAAACAACACCTGCAGAAGGTTCTATAATGCCTGCAACTTTGAAACAACACCTGGCATCTTTCAAACACCACGTAAGTCACTGGCAAGTGACACCTAGAATATTTAAAACAAAACCTATCAACAGGAAAACACCGCCTGCTAACTACAGAGTGTCACGTAGACAAATTCCAGTTAACGCCTGTGAATAGTTAAGTCACGTCTACACACAAGGAAGTGACACCCAGAAACAAAGAAGGTAAAATAGTGGATATTTCCCAAGGGTTTGGAAAAATCTTGATTACATTTTTGGATACCCTTTTCGAATTTATTCCTTATAAGTACGACAAATAGATCATATTCTTCAAAAAAACATTTATAGTGATGAATCTATTTGAGAAACAAATCAATCTAGAATGACATCCTTGACATGATGATTCTTTCTGGAATGGTATCCTTGACAGATTTCACAACAAGCTGGTAGGATGGAAAGGAGCTACTCTTAGTCAAGCTGGAAAAGTCCAGCTTCTGAAATCTACTCTTCAAAACCTTCCAGTCTATGCGCTCAGTATTTTCAAAATTCCTCAGAAGTTTGTTGACTTGATTGAAAAAATCCATAAAAGATTCCTCTTGTATGGAGTTGAAGAGAAGAAGAGGTTAAGCCTTGTGGCCTGGGAGGTGGTGTGTAAACCAAAGAAGTTTGGAGGGCTGGGAATCAGAAGTATTAAAAATACTTATAAGGCTCTGCTGGAAAAATAGTGCTGGAGAATCTTTGAAGAGGAGAAGGAATGGAACGCTATTATAAAGAGAAAATACCATCTGAACTCTTTGGAGGATATGTTAAGGAACCCTTTAGATATCAAAGTTTCTTTCATTTGGAACAACATTAGGAAAGGTAGGGACCTGATTAGAAAAGGGATAAGATGGAAGCTGGGAAATGGTAGGAAGATTAATTTCTGGAATGATAATTGGCTAAAGGAAGAAGCTCTTAATGAGAAGCAAGAATCAATGCCAGCGATTCTGGACTATAAAGATATAATTGGGGAAAAGGTTTCTGATTAATAGATTAATGAGGAATGGGTTGACCTTAGCTCTTTTGATGAGAACCTCAATTTGGTCAATAAACAACTTGACCTTTGGTTTTTAAGAGAAAATGAAAAAGAATCTTTGATTTGGGGTTGAGGAAAATGACAATTTTTATGTTTCTTCTACTTCTACCCTTCTCTTATCCCAAGAAGATCACCCAATCAGTTCTCAGGTATGGAACAATAAGCTTATACCTAAAATTAACATGTTTTTCTGGCTGCTTGTTCAGAACAAAATTCTTACAGTGGATAATCTCTGTAAAAGCGATCTTAGTATGCCTAATATATGTATCCTTTTTTGCTCTGAAGTTGAAAATTGCAATCATCTCATGATTCATTGTACTTATACTTGTAAAGTGTGGGACTCTGTCTTCAATCATTTCAACTTAGAAAGGGTGAAACCTAATAACTTTCAGTACATGGTAAAAGAATGACATTGCCTCTTTAATGGTAAAGAATCCAAAGATCTTTGGAGGTTTTTTCTTCCTCACTTCACTTGGAGAATTTGGAAGGAGATAAATAATAGAGTATTCAGAGAAAAAATCTCATCCCATGAGATTGTGGCCAGTCATATTTGTAGAAGTTTACTGGAAAAATTTAAAGGTTCTCTCCCTATAGACTCCCCCTTAAGAACACTCAGATTTTAAATGATTTTCTTAACAGGAAAAATCAGGGGCATAAAGACAAGGATTTAAATTTGAGGTAAAACACAAGATGGATTGCACTACCAACTGGTTCGGTCAAAGGTAACTTTGATGGAGCAGCTAAAGGGAATCTAGGAAGAGCTGGAGTAGGAGGTGTAATAAGAGACTCGACTGGAAATTATCTGGGAGCTACTGCTGCCCCTCTGGGAATTCAGACAAATCATGTTGCTGAAGCAAAGACAACTCTTCAAGTTGTTATCATGGCTAAAGATATGGGTTATTCAAATTTTTGGTTGGAGGGAGATTCTCTAAACATAATAAATTGTATTAATGGTAAGAATGAGGCTTCCTAGACAATTGGCCACATAATTGATAAAATTAAATCCTTAATGCTTCTTTTTTAAGGAAATTCATATAACCAATGTGTTAAGGGAAGGAAAAAAGCCGGCGGATGGCTTTGCAAATGTGGGGGCCCAAATTGACATCACTTAATCATGGAAATGGGAAGTAGATCTCAATATGGAGATATTAAGTCTTATCAGGTACGATAAGATTAACCATATTGAAGGCTCAATTAAAACCAAAATTAATGATGAGTAGATCACTTAAGATTAAGAGTGATGATAGCTATTAGTTGAGGGACATGAGAATCATGAATAATGTGACCTCGCACGGTTTGTGGGTTTTATCTAGCATTTTGAAACAGAAAAATTGAAAGAGTATTGCGTTTCTGCCCATTCACTCTCAGAAAGTTCATAACTCTTTGGTTAAAATGGATGGAGGTTTGAAGAGGGAGGAGCCAATGGACTGTACGAAGTGGAAACAAAAGAAAAAAGTCTGGAAAAGGCTGAAGAAGGGTGGTGTGACCCAGTATATGGAGAAACTGCATGGATGGGACAAATAAATAACCAAGAAATTTGTAGACGGCTGAAAGAATGGAAATGTGAATATGTGGGGTAATTCTTTTACTCTTACTATGAGCATAATTTTAGAGATTATGGGTCTATCCATTGAAGGCATGAAGTTTTACAAGGACAATAAACGCATTGGGACTCAAACTTTCAAAATATTCCCAAAATCCAAAGAAGAAGAAGCCCTTCTAAGCAAAGGGACAGGTGATTATGTGGACATTAATAAAATTAAGAGTCACTGAGCTAAGATTTTGACTGTCATGATTGAGTATTTCACCCTGGATGGTCGCTACTCCAAAATATACAACCTTCACTTTGTGCTTGCAAATCATTTTAGGCATAACAAAGGTGTTGTTTCCCTTCTATCTTTTGAGCTCGCCGAACAACAATATCATGGAGCATAGAAACAAATCTAGCAACTCGATGCTTCATGAAGGGATTATTTTGTTACTTTCAGAATATACTAGAAATCAAATCCTGGAACCCATTCCCAAAAGGGTTAAACGGAATGCAAAGAAAATTAAGTTGGATAGAAAAAAGGAGAACCCAAAGAAAAGGGTTAGGATTAAGAAAATGGAGAATCTGGATATGACGGAGGAGATTGAAGATCAAACACTCGATAGTTAGGGTAATGAAGAAGAGATTCAGGAAGAGGAGAAGGAGGAAATGCTTGTGACTGAAGAGGAAAATCAAGAGATAAATGAGGAGGCTTTGGTGAAAGAAAAAGATGAATAAGGAGGAAACCCAAATGAATGAGGAGGAAATGCCCTTGAATGAAGAAGACAAGAACAGGGTAAATGAAGCTGGGAACCAAGAAGAGGAAAAAGAAGATGAGAAAGAGGGGGATGAAAAGGAGGATAAAAATGAAGAAGTGAAAGATGGAAATTACAAGGAGGAGAAGATAGATCAACCAAAATTGAAGGCTGATAATAGAAAAAAGAAAAGATAGGGAACAGACCCTCACCACAATACTATGGTTGGGTTTGAAATTGATGATAGAATTCCAAAGAGCAAGGAGGATCATGGGGCCAGTATGGAGAATTGGCTTAGTGAGGAAATGAAGGACATGAAGCAACACCTGAATGAAATGCAAGAAGATATGGAGCCCTTTAAAACCAAGCTGGAAGAAATGGAGAAGGGTTTTTGATTAAGGTAAATAATAACAACATAAATGAGGAGATTACGGCCAGAGTCAATGCACTTGTGGAAGAAAAGATGAAAGACATGAAAAATCAAATCAGCCACAATGGGCATATGATAAGTATTATTCTCAATCATAGCAACATGAGGCTTAAATTCTCTGTTCAAAATCTCAAAGTGTTATATGCCTACTTGGAGAGTAGTCTACTGGAGAATACTACAATCACAACAGATGACAAAGTTGGGAGCTCAGGCTCAGGTACCAGAAGCAGAAGTGGCATAAAAAGGAAAATTATAGAGATTCCAAAGGAGATGAAAGTGCTGAAAGAGCCCATTGATAAGATGGAAGATATGCAGAAGGAGGCTAAGGAAGCTTATGAAAGTATACAATAGTTTTTATTTTTCTGTGTTGGAATCTGGGATGGAAGTTGTGCTGGAAACTGTGTTTCTTTTTGGTAGTTTTTTGTTTTCCTTTTTTGGGTTAATGGGGGTTCATCGGGGTCCTGCTTTTTGTTCATAGTAGGATTTTTGTGTGTAAGGGTTGTTGTTTCTTATCTCTAGTACTTTTATGTAAAAGGCTTCGAGGTCCTTTCAAAACTTGTATTTACCTTAATAAAAAACAAATCAATCCTATGGTGGAGAATAATTATAAAAATCAAGAGAAAAATCTCCATAGGAATCAATATGATGAAATAACTGAAGATGACATAATGGAGGCATCCCAAGATCCCATATTTATGGAAATGATGCATTTAATTTTGAAGAGGGATAAAGAAGCATATTTCTTAAATTTTGCTCAATTAGGAGTTACCCTTCCTCGTAATGATGATATATCAACCTTAAAGAAAGATGAGGAAAAAGAAAAGGATACATAATCTAACAAGCCATAATTAAGATCAATATGTCCTTTTCTTTATGATGATGGGCCATCTATATCTTCATCTTCTTCATGAGACAAAGCATTTAAGTGCAACAAACCTATCTTGGATCAAGGGAAATTTCATGACCACCCTATTTGTGATCAAGATAATAAATAGAATAAAGAGAAATGTACCACTCTCAAGCTAGATCTAATGCACAAACCTCTATCTATCAAGGTTTCTCCTATAGCCTTTACTACTTTCATCCTTCATCCATCTCACAAAGCTTCACAAATATCCAAAATTAATCCACCAAAGAGTGAGCCTAATGATGATACTTTCCATGTTGACTATGTCTACCCTCAAGGGCTACCTCTAAAAGAAACCCAAGCTAGCTTACATCTTGCTGAGAATCATTTCAATGCTTCAAAGATCTTAGACCCTAAGCTATCATGTGCTTCAATGCCTATTCAAAATGATTCTCCATCATTCCTTCAAACATTCCCCACATATATCCAAACATCTACCTTGTCCTTAGAAGTGGCTACATGTCAAGAGGATAATCCAAAGTTTAAAGAAACAAATATCAATAAAGATCAAGATCAAGATTTTATACAATCTCCTCCCATATTTGATGAAGGTCCCATATCCATAGAATTATATGATGATCCCCTTGAACCCTTTCATTTCTTCCAAGAAGATATCCCTCCACCTCAAGAGCTACATACCTCTTCACTTCCCAAGAAAGATCAAGATATCCCTTCCACCATTTCCAATGAACATATTGAAAATCAATAGAAAAGCACCCTCTCTACACCCTTTCAAAGATCCTTGTCAAGATCTAAGTATCCCATCAACTCCTTGTCATGATCCTCCATATTTACCTCAAGCAACCATCATTCCTCCACATTCATTGCATGATCATAAATCCCTTCAAATATTGGTTGATCCTATCAAAGTTGTTCATATAAAAGTTCTTCATGAGCCTATTGGTATAAAGATAAATCTTAAAGATGATAGCCTCAACAATGTAACTCACTCCAAAGATATTGATATCCCTTTCACACCTTATCTCCCTCCTTTCAAACGCAACCATATTCCTTCACCATCCTCCAAATCCATTTTGGGTTCCTATGTCCCAAAGATAAAGTCTTCATCCCTTCCATCTATATTAGGTTCCTATATTCCTCCATCAACCATTCCTACCATGCCTAGTTCTTCATTCACTTACCCCGCCATGTCTCAATATCAACGAAGGCACACATACTTGAAGAATTTCCAAACACCAATCCATATGAACCCTTCATATTCTTCCCATTCACCCACAATTCCTAAGTCTTTTGGTAGAAATTTGGAAGTGCAACATAAAAATCAGAAATCCAAGAATCCACATGTGCATAAAAATCACAATGTCCCATCTAATCAACATGTGAATGAAAAGAAAAAATAAATACCCAAAAGGCCATAAAGGTCCACCAAGCAAAAAGAAATATCCAAGAGACCACTAAGGTCCACCAAGAAAAAAGAAAAATCAAGGAAAATGTGGGTTCCAAAATCCCTAATTGAAGAAATGTATTCAAAATAATCACAAAAGAAAGAAAAATCAAAGACTATGTGGATTCCCAAGTCACTTTTGAAAGACTTTCATACAAAAGAAAAATCAAAGTTGACATTCAAGCTTCCAAAGGATTTCATTCCGTCTCCTTCTAGAAAATTTCCATCCTCCAAGTCTACTTTGGGTACCTATATCCAAAAATCCACTACCTTAGATAGATCATCACCCCCTTCATCCATTGTTCCTCCATCATTCCACCACTCTTCAAAGTGTGTGTCAAAGTTGATCTTACCAACATTTCCATCCACAACATACCTTGTTCTTTTCCTCACATTCATTATCCAACACATACTTTCCATCTTTCCACCCCTCTTATCTAATATATGGCATAAAACCTTCACCACCATCTACCCTTATCCTTCATATGTGTCCATTATCATCACCTTATCAATATCTTTGAGCATCTTAGCCATAGCCATGGTTTATTATAGCATATATTTCAGAAGAGCATTGTCCAAAGATCCAGATGTTGGGGAAATATTGAAAAATACAAAAGAAAAAATTGAAAAAGAAAAAAGTGCCTTGGTGAAAACCTAGCAATAGGCACCTTGGTAGCAAAAAGTAAAGAGAAATAAATCCATCCTATGGTGAAAACCACTTCTTGTGGTGCCTTGGACAAGTACCATGATGAAAACCTGGCAAACAGGTGTCATGCGTAATTCCTCATTCTTGCACTCTACACTTGGAGGCAAGTTTCATCCATGCTATCTTCCATCTTCCTATCATTCATCTCACTTGCATCCATATTCCCTCTTTTACCTTTGGTCTTTACAAGTTTGAACACATCCATGAGCATCAAGTATCTTGACACTATTATCCTTTCCATTAGCTTATTTACTTTTTGCATCCATGCTACCCTATCATGATCTTGCTTCTCCCCAATCCACCTTCATTATTCCTAAGCAGTCTTCCCATAATCCAAAAAAAAAACTATCCCCTCATAGCCTCCATCACCCCTTTATCTTGATTGTGCTCTCTTATCCATATTCTACCCAAATTGATCCATTGGTCTTGATAAAAAATGAAGGACGTAAAGTACAAAAATTTATTATCAAAAAAAGCTCTTGACATGTCCACTCTTTTGGATCACTCACTTTCATGACAATAGATCATTATCCCATATGCTATCTAGAACTACATCATTGGCTTCCATTGCTTATCCAAAGACATGTTTCGCATTGCTATATTATTTTTCCTTAGTTTGGGTAATCTTGAGGAGATGGTCCTACAAGTAACATTCACATTCTTCATCCATCAATGACCTTTCCATTGCTGAATCCATCAGCTTGCTCATCCATCTTTCATGTCTTATACCTTGCTAAACATAGATGGGGAACCAATGCAATCTTGTTTGAGAGGTGGTAAATTTATTTTTTCTAAAAATAAAAAGATAAATAATAATAATAATAATAATAATTAAGAAAAATTAAAAAAAAAACTTTAAAATCTCTAAAAATTCAAAAAATCTAAAAAATCTCTAAAAATTCAAAAACATTAAAAAATCCAAAAATCTTGCATAAAGTCTTTGAGCTGCACTGTCACAAACTAGGTTTCATTTGCCCAAGATTCACATGGTCTCATTTATCACTTGGGGGAAAATCATTGGTTTTTGGTATAAATGGATTCACAAGTACTACATCTTGGTCACATAACAGAAGCATATTTTCATAACTTTAGAGGAGAAACATTTTTGGAACCTTTGATGGATATCATTATTCAACCTAAATAGTTTGATCACATAACTTGATCCTTGACCTTCATTGACTTATTTTATCAGTATTAAAATTTGACAATACCCTAAATGATCAGAATGTTTGGAATTGTTATTGAAAATCTTGATACATTGCAAAATACTTGAAATTTTTGATGATTTTCATTGACCTTTTCAATTCATGTTATTTTTAGCTAATTGATGATGTTTCGACTAGATTGGCGATGATGAAGACATAATGTTTTTATTGACTTTTGTTTGACTATTTTGAGGAAGATCCACCAACTTGTGTGAACTCATCTAACGACATGGTCATCAAAGAACCATAGAGGAAATTCATATAGGAAGGAGAGTTAACCTTTTTTGTTTATGCAAAAGGATATCTTGGCTATTTAGATCTTCCATATCTTAATACCAAAATCCACTTGCAACATTGAATCTGATAAAACCGGTATTCATACTCCCATAGTTGGTTATTTAACTAGTGAGGATTGTACTAGTTTTCTAAAGAGGTTACCAAATGATATGAATGTCATATTCATATTCTTATGGTCATAGTGGCACCAGTAAGGATTTTATCAACTCCTAGTTCCACAATGCTCAACGATGGAAATATATCTATATTGCATTTCTTTCACAAAAATCAATGACAGTTAGTTGCATTGCATGACATTCATATAGATTATTCTTACATTATATTTGTTATGGGATTTTTCTTAATCAAGAGGGTGGAAGTTAACTATTATTACATCATCAAAGTCCTACTCAACATCATCAAATGTCTGGTTCATCAAATTTACCAATGCTACATCAAGGATATCATCACTATGCATCTGCTCACCTAGGGGCAACCTCACCATCTGATCAACTATGGGAAACCTAATTATGTCCATTACTTGTACCTACATCTACACCTAAATCATATCAAATGACCCTATCTATCAGCCTCCCACCATTAATATTCCCATCAAACCCAATCAAATCTAATATCAATCAGTCAAATCATCCAATTGATCATATCAAGTCAATCATTTATCCTATCATCCATTTGCTCATCTTGAGCGCATCAAATTTCCTAACTCTATATCTTGAGGAAGGAAAATCAATCCATTTGTTTGTCTCTCTAGATCTTGAGAGTGAATTATTAGTTTATCCAATCAATCCATCAACATACCTATCCTATTGGATTAACATCAATACAACATCAACCAAGTGATTCTGATTGACATCGAGTGATATCCAAACATCGTCATCTTATCTCAAACATCAACAACATTTTCTGAATCATCAAATTCTCTCATAACTGGGGCATTTTCAAATTGATTTTATCGGGAAATGAATCTTAATTTACCAAACTCAACCAAATCATCCAAATCATTCAGATTCATTTCCCGAGGGGGCATCATATATGCATTATATCAACATCAAGGATTCATATCGAGTTTTCTTTTTAAATCAGGGGCAATGTCCTATCAATAGAAATATGAGGTATTAAAAATTCAAAATTTTATCAGTGGGGCATTCTATATCAGTTTTACATTAGGTTCTGCATCTATCAAATCAGGGATTTTGCATCAGTTTCTCATCAGGTTTTGCATTAGATTTTTATATCAGGTTATCAATCTTTGCATAAGGTTTTTGCATCAATCAATCAGCATCAAATAAATGATCAGGACATCAAGTTTTCTTTGAATCAATGTGCTTCGCACATCAATTCAAATAGGGGCATTTGTAGACACCTAAAATTGACCAGGTGTTCTCTAATCAACCAAATCTGCATTTTTCACCAAATTGCTCCAAATCTCATCAAATTGCATCAAAATGGATCAAAATCTAATTGAATGGACATTTATGAATCAAATTGGACAAAATCAATTTAAATAAGAGGATTAATTAACCATGACATCAAATAATCAAATATCAGTCTAAAAAGGGACAATCAATATTATATGATTGATTTTAATCAATTAATTGTATAGTTTAAATCAAAAAATCAAATTGAACATATTCATCCCTACATGACTAATTTAATTAATTGATTGAATTAAATAATCCTAATATCTTTCAACGTGAAATTGAGCAATCGATGGGAATTGAGAATACAAAGTACATGGATCACTCCTAAATTTGAATCTCAATCACCCATTTTGAACTTTGAATCTCAATCACTCAAATTTGTCTCTTTGTCCCAACCTTTGAGACAACCATTTAAATTGTCGCCTCATTTGAAACCATTTGAAAGCCTCTCACTCAACCATGGCTTAACTATGATCAATTAACTCCACCTCCTACACTTGGGAAAATCCTATAAATAAAAGCCATTTTGAGAGCATTAAGGGTCCTAGAAATTTGAATGCAAAGCATCAAACCTCTTGTCATTTTCATAGCAATTTGAGCATTTTGAGATTTTATCATAGCAATTTTGCATTTATGAAGATCATTTTGATTGCATTTGAGTCCAATATTATCATGATTTGAGAGAATTGAGCTAGATTTAGACATTTATCTTCATCAAATTCTCATTCTAGGACTATCTTTGAAAGAGATTAAGGCTAAGAGATTTTTCAACATGCTTAGATAGAGAGCCATGAGATGCTTATTGATTTAATTGCAATTCTTAGTTTAAATTTCCATTATTTTTCCATAGAATTTTAGGTAAATAAACTAATTTCATGAAGGTGTATTTTATTCACACACACCTACAGAGTTGAAAGATGCAAAGACAACATCATTTTCATTGAATGAACTAATTCATGTTAGTAAAATATTGCTTAAGTAATGGAGTACAAAAGTGAAGATCTTGGAAGATTCCTTTCAAGATATTCTGAAACTGGTGAGAAAGCACTAATCCTATTAATTTTATGCAAATTTGTCATTGTTATCAAAGGGGGAGAAGAGAGAAGAGAAAAATGAATAAGGAGAAGGAGAAGATAATGTATAAGAGAAGAAGAGAAAAACAAAATAGAGAAAGAAGGAGAGACAGTTTTGTTTTGTTGGAACACTTAGTCATTTTTTTGTTAAGTGTTGCCATCAATGACAAATGGAGAGATTGTTGGTAAGTGATAAATTTTGTGTGTTATGATTAAATTTTGATTTTCATTTATTGAAACACATCTGGGTTACATATCGATTCCTATAAAGTTAAGTTTTGGTGACTCTAAAATTGACTAAGTACAGAAGTAGAGATACAAAGGTATTTTGGGTATCGAAGATCAAGATCAATGAGTTATGGAAAGAGAGCCTAGAGGAAGATAGTATGGGGTATGTGTGACCTCAACCTAAGATTGATTTTGTTTTGGTAATGTTTACAATAAGTTAGAGAGATTTGAAGACATACATACAATAGCAGAACAACGATACATAGCAGCTGGACTGAAGTGATGATTAAGGAAGTATGACATGGACTCGACGAAATGAGAGTTGGATTATGATTGTTGATAACCTATAATTTTATTATGTAAGAGCATTGACTATGCATTTTATATTCATTTTATTAAATGTATTTTGTATTGAGATCCGACTATGTAATATTCGTATTGAGAGCCGACTTGGTAAAGAAGAAATGTATATATGTAAGATCTTTTTGTTGAGCGAAGTATGGATGGATGATATGTTTTTGAGGAGATAAAAATGGTAGAGCAAAGGATGATAGAGTGTTGGAAATATGGATGGAGTAACTGAGAGGGGAGGGGTGAATCAGTTACCACAAAAATAAATCCACAAGTCCCTTAGATGTCTTCAATATATATTGCTGTTACTCGGTAGATTAACTTATCATTATCTTTTAAACATCCACAGTTATTGACATGCATAAATCAAATAGCATAAACACAAGTGACACAAGTAACACCAGATATAA
>MU227491.1:3314612-3336195 GCA_018584345.1 Thuja plicata
TATATATATATATATATATCATTGTTGGGCTTTGACCAAATAATCATATCCTTCCTTAACTTTATAATATCATGACTTAGACCCTATCCAAATCAATGTGTCATTTCTTGTTTTAGGAAAGGTTTGGCTTGAATTCAGAATGTTATGAATTTCTATTTTTTCCTCTTGGGTGAGAGGGGTACCATCAAAGGATCTCCATTCCATCCTAAACTAGGATCACCTTCTAGAAAAGTAATGTAATTGTTTAGAGTTCCCCCCCATAGGTTTTGTAATTTATTCTTGATTCCAGGGGATATGATGTTATCTAAAGGTACGTATCCTCCCCATGATTCTTCCCAAAAGAGAGCAGAATTGCCTGATCCAATGTCCCATGCAAGTTTATCTATAATGATATCTCGACATTCCATTGTAAAATTCCAAGCCTTTGAACCTTTAGGAGGATTTTACATTCTAAATATGCAAGTTTTATCATTGCTCTCTAGGTATTTTTTTGTTAATATCTTCACCCATTTATTGCCAAGTTCTTGATATTTTTCCACACTAACTTGGCCCCTACAGACAAGCTTTGCTATTTTATTTTTCTGATGCCCAAGCCTCCTACTTCTTGAGGTCTAGTAATTTTATCCCAGCTAACTAATACCATTTTTTTTGTTAGAAACTTCTTGCCATAATTTTTTTTCATTTTCATTTTTAGCTTATCTTTTGCATTTTGAGAGAGGGGTATGCAAGACACTTGATAGGTAGGCACAACCTATAAAACTAATTTAATCATGGTTAATCTACCTGCATTTGAGAGCCACTTTCTCTTCCATTTTTCCTATTTATTTTCTAGTTTTTTAATTATGGGATCCCAATATTTGGTGGTTCAATTTCCTTTATTCATTGGCATTCCAAGGTATTTACATGGAAAACTTCCCTTTTTAAAGTCCCAAACTTGGAAAATTTCATCCTCCAATTTTTTGTTTGTGTTTAGGAAGAAATTTTATGACTTACTTGCATTAACTTTTTGGCTAGATGCTTCATATATAAGTTCAACATATCCTTATAGTTTTTAGCTTCCTGTTTAGAGATTTCTGCTTGAAGTAAAGTATCGTCAGCAAATTTTTGATGGGTTATATTAGGAAACCCCTCTGTTACTTTGATGTCTAATATTATTCTTGTACTTTGTGCTTTAGACATCATTTTTCCAAAGGCTTCAGCCATTATAATAAATAAGAAGGGTGATATAGGGTCCCCGTGTCTCAAACCTATTGATATATTAAACAAACCCTCCGATGAACTGCTAACAATGATGGGTCCCCAGTCTACTTTATCATAAGATTTTTGGATATCTACTTTGATTATCATTCTAGGGTCCTTTTTTTGTTGCACTGAATGAATGATCTCTTGCACTATAATAATCCCATATAATATAGATCTACCTAGGATGAAACATGTTTGTTCTTCTAAAATAATGCGTGGTAAAAGTATTTTAAGTCTGTTCGCAAGAGATTTAGACAGTATTTTATAAATTGTATTACAAATAGCTATAGGTCTAAAATCTCCTAGTTCATCCACCTCAACTTTTTTTGGTATTATAGTTTAAAAAGTGTTGTTAATTTCTCTTAGTAAATTACCAATATTTCTATTATTTCTCCATGGCCTCACTTAGTTTATCCCCTAGAAAATGTCAACACTTTTGGAAAAAAGCATGCTTGAAAACCATCAGGACCTAGAGCTTTATCTATATTTAATTGGAAAAGGGTTGTTTAGAGTTCTTCCTTTGTGAAGTTTTTATTAATCATTTTATTGTCTTCATCAGTTAAACTATTAGAAATATGACTTAGCAGTTTATGTTGTGCATTTAGGTCCAAACTATCTATTAGAATAACTGAGAGGGGGAGGGGGGGTGAATCAGTAGCCTTAAAAATAATTCTAATAATCCAAACAAAACTTATATCACAAATATAATACCCTCTAGTTATCTATCAGTACGTCAAGATGTATGCATTAAATAATTTTAACAAATATATACTGCTCAATAAGATATACTGTTTATCTTTTCTAGACTTTACCAAGTAGCAACAATTAAACTTAGTGTTTACCGACCAATCCGGTTTTAGTAATGTGTTAAGAAAACTATCCATGTAATGAAAGAAATACACATTTGACACATGGATTTTAACATGGAAACCCTATTAAGGGAAAAACCACTTGGGATGGTAACCAAAAAATTTCACTCTTCTAAAGTGAGCTTGGTGAGGAGCCAACCCTGTTAAAGGTTACAAACACACTGTTAAGTGCGGCCTTGTTACAGGATTCAAAACTAACAATTTGTCTTTTGACCTAGCATTCACTATGTTGTCAACAAGAAAACCTTTTGATACTCTTGAGTATCTCAATACAATAGGGATGGTTAAATCCCACTCGGTTAAGAAATTTTTTGAATTAATGGTTAAACCGATACAATAAATGATCTCTTCAAAATACAACTTTAACTTGTAGATATTCAGATCTATTATTAGTCAAATAATACCTCTCTAATAAATATGATCTTTAGTTCCTTTTCTCTCTTCTTTGTTCTTCTTAGTGAATGCTCTATCCTCTGTTGCTCGGTGTTTCCAGAATTTCTTTGCTCTGTTCTCCAGCCTGTATGATCAAATCTACATGAAGACTTCTATCTTCACCAGAATTATATTCAACATTCCTCTTTTTTTATTATAATGAATTCCTTTTATCTCTTTATAGACGTGATTAGCCGCTTAATCTCCTAGTTTTTGTCGTAGATCACTTTTTGATCTGTAAAGCTCACCATGCTTTCTTTAATCCATAAAGATCTACTTTAGTTTTATTTCCACAAATCTCTCCATGATAACTATGAATAAAACTCACTTTTAAATCTCTTTCATGATTTAGTTTAACTGATCATTAAGAATAAAGCAATCAATCAGTCAATCCCTAAATATAGTTCTTGACAGCTAAGTGTTTTTTCATTCTTTAACTTCAGTTTTGATCGATGATCAACTTCAGTTAGCTCGATCATTGACTCCAGTTGTGCTTGGTGACAAATTTAGTTATGCTTGGTAACTCTTTCTCGGGTACCACTACTTGTCAGTGTACACTGTGAACTACTCGGGGTTCACTGTCCATCAGTGTGCACTGTTCATCTGTGTTTACTGTTACTTGTTTTGTACTAAAATTTTATGTTTTACCAACCATATACAATTTGTCTCTTTAGTCTTCAATTTTATGACAATATGTATATGACCAGTCATACCATATCAAGTTGGCATCAATGATAATACAATACTTTAATTGATTTAATGTCTTGCATTCACTTTTGCAACTCTGTGATCATCAACTTATCTTCTTCAAACATTTAATCAGTTATAGTTCATCAATCTCTCCCTTTGGCATGAATGGCAACACAATATAAAATATGGCATATTATATCAAACTTTTTGTTCTATAACCAATTCAAATATATGAATCTTGATAAGCTCTTCTAGCTTAGATTTGGTTCTGCTATGTGCTCTCCCTTTCTTAATTCCCTTCAATGGATATGTGTGGCAATTCTATCTATAAATCTATCTCTCCCTTTGATGTAGAATCTCTTGTCCCTTTTATAGATAGATATGCAGTGTTTAAATTTCTCCAATTATCTCCCTTGGATGGATGGTTATTTCATTGAATCTTTCTCTCCCTTTGTAGAAACTTCTTTCTCTGATATTTTCTCTCCCTTTGACTAATGTTCTTCTCCCTGATGGATATTTCATTCTCTGATCTTTTCTCTCCCTTTGACTAATGTTCTTCTTCCTGATGGATATTTCATTGAATTCTTCTCTCACTTTGACAACAATTCCAAACAAAAGTATATCATTTAATCTCTTCTCCATCAACAATACAACTTTGTATTAGCCAACAATATCTCTGGTGTGTGGTTCAAATAAGTACCTTCATGTATTGATTTATCATTACAGTCCATATCTCAGCTTGCATCAACATGTTTGATCTTCTGATAATCTGTAGGCTGATGTAGCCTCCTAGTCAGCTTAGTGACCAGTAGACAAGGGCCGAACCCCTAGCCTATTCCTCAAGTACTCAAATGTATCTTTTGGCAATGGTTTTGTGAATATGTTTGCTAATTGTTCTTTGGACTGTACATATTCCAGTATTACCTCTTTCTCTTGTACTTGTTCCCTTAATTAATGATACTTAATAGCTATGTGCTTTATTTTAGCATGCATCATAGGGTTCTTGGAAATGTTTATAGTACTTGTATTATCACAATAAATAATTACTGGTTCAAGAATTTCTTCATTCATAGCTTTCAACAATTGCTTGATCCATGCAATATTAGAGAAATTTGCAGCAACAATCACATATTCTTCTTTTGCAGTTAATTGAGATATGCATCCTTGCTTTTTACTTATCCATGTGACAAGTATGTCACCCATAAAGAATGATCCTCTTGTTGTGCTCTTTCTATCATCTATGTTTCCAACCCAATCATCACTAGTATAAACTTGTAGCTCAAATTTGCCTTCTTTATTAAACCATAGACCATAGTCTTCAGTATTCTTTAGATATCTCAAAATTCTTTTAACAACAGTCATGTGTGATTACTTAGGATGTGCAAAGAATCTTGCAACTATACCAACTGCATGTGCTTTATCAGGTCTAGTCTGTACAACATACATAAGTTTACCAATCATAGATAGGTATAGGTTCTGGTTTACCTCGATTGTCTTGTCTTCCTTTGAAAATTTGCATCTAATTGCCATAGGCATTCCAACTGGTTTGGAGTCATCCATCTTGGATATCTTCATAATTTCTTTGATGTATTTGGATTGTGTGATGTAGATGCCTTCATCCTGTTGTAGAATCTATAGACCAAGAAAAAAATTGATCTCTCCAAACATTGTCATCTCAAATTCTTTTCTCATTTCATCAAAAAATGACTTGCATAGCATATCATTACCTCCAAATGTGATATCATCAACAAATATCTCAGCAATCAAAATCTTATCATCAATATCTCCTTTCAAATACATATTACTATTATCACTTTTTCTAACAAATCCAATACTAACGAGATAAGAGTGAAGTTTTTCATACCATTCTCTCGGTGCTTATTTCAATCCATACAAGGATTTGTGTAGTTTACAAACCATGTTCCTCTTGTTAGGATCAACAAACCCTTCAGGTTGTTTAATGTATACCTCCTCTTCTAGTATTCCATTCAGAAATGGAAATTTAACATCCATTTGGTATACTTTGAATCCTTTGAAAGCAACATAAGAAAGTAGAATTCTTACTCCTAGTCTTGCAACGGGTGCAAAGGTTTCTCCATAATCAATACCTTCTTTTTATGCATACCCTTTGCATACCAGTCTTTCTTTGTTCCTTGTGACTTCTCCATTCTCATTCAGTTTGTTTCTAAAAATCCATTTGGTACCAATGACATTTTTGTCACTCGGTCTAGGTACTTATGTCCATGTTTTATTCTTCTCAATCTATTCAATCTCTTAATTCATTGCACTAATCCATTCTTGATTATCAATTGCAACATTAACAAATTTAGGCTCAAAATCACAAATCAAACATCTAGTGCTAATTGACTTACTTCTTGTTCTCATTCATGCTCTTTTGTCTCCAATGATATGGTCCTGTAGATGGTGTCTTCTGACATATTTAGCAAGTACGGGTTCAGATCTTTGTTCTTAATTTTGATCATCATGTTTATCTTCATTATCACTCAGTTCAACATTGTGAGCATTTTCCTAATTCTCAGTGTGTGCAGCCTATTGCTCGGTTGCATTGTTCTGTTTCTCGGGCAAGGTTTCAGGTTCTTCAACATAGACAAATCTGTTTTAATCTTCTGGTTCCTTTCTGCTTTCCTCATCATTTTTCTCAGCAAATTCATCCACTTTAACATTTGCACTTTCAATGATTTTGTTAGAAGATTTCTTTAGATATTTATAACCTTTGCTTTTAGTAGAATATCCTATAAATATTCCTTCATCACTTTTAGAGTCAATTTTTCCATTTCTATCATCTTTCAATTTATAAAATTGACTTCCAAAAATTCTAAAGTAACTCACATTTGGTGTGTATCCATACCATAGCTCATAAGGTGTCTTATTGGTGTCTTTATTTAATTGAACTTAGTTTAGTGTATAGACAACAGTACTTATAGCTTCTCTCCAGAATGTTTGTGTGATGCCTTTTTCTATCATCAGTGTTCAGACACAATAAAAAATTGATCTATTCCTCCTTTTAGCAATCCCATTTTGTTGTGGTGTTCTCGGTGCAGAAACTTGTCTTGTAATTCCATGCTCATTACAAAAGTTAGTGAATTCATTAGAAATAAATTCTCCTCCTCTATCTAAATTTCTCTTTTAAGAACATGATATTCATCATCCTAGAATAGTCATCAACAAATAGAATGAAGTATTTATCACCATAATAGCTCTTTGTTCTCATTGTTCCACATAAGTCAATATGGACCAAATCTAGAATAGCATTAGATGTGTAGGTTTTTCTCTTGAAACTAGACTTTATCATTTTTTATTTTTGATAATTCTTGCACATAACATGGTCGGGTTTAGACATACTCGATAAGCCTCTTACCTTTCTTTTCTTTCTTATCTTAACCATGTTGTCAAAGTTTACATGACATAACCTTTTATGCCACAACCAAGTGTCTTCATTTCTAGCCAATAAAAAAGTGGTCTCAATATTGTCAAGATAGAAAAGATTACCTTTTGTTTGTTCACCAGTACCGATCAAATTTCCCTTTTCATTATAGATCATTGCCTTTTTGTTCTCAAATGAAACTCGATGTCTTGTGTTGTTCAGCTGTGAAACACTCAATAGATTATAGTTAAGTCCTTTCACCCAATACGCATTTTCACATCCGATTATTTTATTCAACATGATGGTACCTTTTCCTTCAACTGGGAAAGGTGAGTCACTACCCATCCTAACTGATCCACCATTATAATATTCAAAATTTCAAAATTTTCTTTATCTCTAGTCATATGGTGAGTACAACCACTATCAATAATTAAGACATCATTTTTTATAACTTTAGATATGATTTTAGTCTCAACATACCTTTATTCTTCATTTGAATCATCATTCATAGCAAAAAATACCACCTCAACATCTTCATCAGAATCAGTGTCAGTATTTCCAACTTTTTTTCAACCAGGTAGCAAGCCTGCTTTCCTTTGTCCTTGTAATCTCGGTTATCTCTTATGTCAAAGTTTTGGTTGCTTCTGTAGTCTCGGTCATTACTTCTGTCAAACTTATTTTCATAAGATCTATCATTGTTTCTTTCATCCTTTCTCTTGTTAGGGCATCTAGCAGCAAAATGTCCAATTTCTTTGCAATTAAAACAGACCAATGGTAATTTACCTTTATATCTTCCTTTACCTCTATGTAATATTTTATCCATTAGTGCTTCAAGTTCATCAAGTTCTTGTTCATCACTATCACTGTCACTATCATTTCTCATAGTGTGTTTGTTACTAGATTTGCTTATTTTTAGAGAAGATTTGAATGCAGACTCAATAGTAGGTAAGACACTGTTGTCATAGTTGTTCATCTCAAATGAAATAAGTCTACCAATCAAACTATCAAGAGTAACATTATTATTTTTTACTACTCTCATTTCTTGACTTTCAGATACTCTAATAGCATAAATAGGTAGTAAGGTTCTCAGAATTTTACTTACCATTGTTTCTTCCTCAAGTACTCCTACTCCCTGGATAGCATTAACAACTTATTTGATTTTTCTATTGTACTGAGTCATGTTCTCTCCTTCTTTAATTCTTAGGTCATCAAAATTTCCTCTTAGGCTTTCAAATTTAGCTCTCAGCACATTGGTGTCCTCCATGTACCAGCTTGAGTTTGTCCCACATTTTCTTTGCAGAGGTGCATGTTTTCACACCTTCAAATTCAACATCGAATAGTGAAGAAGCAAGTTATTTCATCATATAATTGTGTTCATTTTTCTCTCTCAATTGATCAACAGTTAGAGGTCTAGTAGGTGCAACATATTCAGTATCCAAGTATTGTGTGACATCATTTCCAATACCTGATAGATGAAGTATTATCCTTCTTTTCTATGGTGAAAAGTTATCTTTGTTCAACTTAGGCACATCCCTTTTTCTCATCTTGTGATCTTTAGCTTAAGTCCCTTTAAAATTTTCTTCCAAGTACCAAAGCTCTGGTACCAATTGTTAGAATAACTGAGGGGGGGGGGGGGNCCAAGTACCAAAGCTCTGGTACCAATTGTTAGAATAACTGAGGGGGGGGGGGTGTGAATTAGCAGCCTTAAAAATAATTTCAATAATTCAACCAAAACTTATATCACAAATATAGTACCCTCTAGTTATCTGTCAGCCCATCAAGATGTATGACTTAAATAATTTTAACAAATATATACTGCTTGGTAAGATATATTGTTTATCTTTTCTAGACTTTACCGAGTAGCGGTAATTAAACTTAGTGTTTACCGACCAATCCAGTTTTAGTAATGTGTAAAGCAAACTATCAATGTAATGAAAGAAATACACATTTGACACATGGATTTTAACCTGGAAATCTTGTTAAGGGAAAAACCACTAGGGACGGTAACCCAAAATTTTCACTCTTCTAAAGTGAGGTCAGTGAGGAGCCAACCCTATTATAGGTTACAAACACTTTGTTAAGTGCAACCTTGTTAGAGGATTCAAAACTAAAAGTTTGTCTTTTGAACTAGCATTCACTATGTTGTCCACAAGAAAACCTTTTGATACTCTTGAGTATCTCAATACAATAAGGATGGTTAAATCCCACTTGGTTAAGAGATTTTCTGAACCAATGGTTAAACTGATACAGTAAATGATCTGTTCAAAATACAACTTTAACTTGCAGATATTCAGATCTATTATTTTTTTAATAATACCTCTCTAATCAATATGCTCTTTAGTTACTTTTCTCTCTTCTTTGTTCTACTCGGTGAATGTTCTGTCCTCTGTTGCTCGGTGTCTGTAGAATTTCTTGGCTCTATTCTTCAGCCTGTATGATTAGATCTACATGAAGACTTCTATCTTCACCAGAATTATATTCAGCATTCCTCTATTTTTTTTAATGAATTCCTTGTCTATTTTTATAGACACGATTAGCCGCTCAATCTCCTAGTTTTTTTTGTAGACCACTTCTTGATCTGTAAAGCTCTCCATGCTTGCTTTAATCTGTAAAGCTCTGCTTTAGTTTTATTTCCCAAAATCTCTCCATGATAACTGTGAATAAAAGTCAATTTAAATATCTTTCATGCTTTATTTTAACTGATCATTAAGAATAATGCAATCAATCAGTCAATCCCTAAATATAGCTCTTGACAGCTAATTGTTTTGTCATTCTTTAACTTTAGTTTTTGATCGGTGATCAACTTTAGTTAGCTCGGTCATTGACTCCAGTTATGACAACTTTAGTTATGCTT
Organism: Thuja plicata; assembly: GCA_018584345.1. NCBI lineage: Eukaryota > Viridiplantae > Streptophyta > Pinopsida > Cupressales > Cupressaceae > Thuja > Thuja plicata. The sequence goes on from MU227491.1 coordinate 3,324,085, forward strand.
GGTAACTCTTGCTTAGGTACCACTACTCGTTAGTGTACACTATGAACTGCTTGGGGTTCATTGTCCGTTGGTGTGCACTGTTCGTCGATGTTTACTGTCACTCGGTGTATACTAAACTTTTATGTTTTACCAACCATATAAAATTTGTCTCTTCAGTCTCTTCAAGTTTATGATAGTATGTATATGACCAGTCATACCATATCAAGTTGACATCAATGACAATACAATACATTAACTGATTTAATGTCTTGCATTCAGTTTTACAGCTCGGCGATCTTCAACTTATCTTCTTCAAATATTTAATTAGTTATAGTTCATCACTATCCCAATTATTGAGAGTGTTTTGGTAAATATTTAGTAGTTCTGAAGCTATTTCTTTAGGATTTTCAATTAAGTCTCCGGTTTCATTTTAAATTTTAATTATTTTGTTGATGTTTCTTCTTTTCTTTGTACTGTTATGAAAAAATTTAGTGTTCCTATTGCCATCAGTTAGCCAATTTTTTTGTGATTTTTGTTTCCAAAAAAAATCTTCTTTTGAGAGTAAGTCTTCATATTTTTTAAGTAATTATTTTTCCTTGAAATATATGGTGTTGTCCATGCCTTTTTTAATTACTGCTTCATTCAAATCTTGTATGTACATCCTTTTCTACTTGAATCTTTTCTTCAAAAATAATTTTAATATGTGTTTTGTTCCAATTAAGAATTTTTTATTTTTAAAGCTTGAATTTTAGACACAAAATAGAACATCTTAGAACCTTCAAAATTTTCTTCTATCCACCATTGTTCCAATAGATTTAAGAAGTTGTCCTGGAACCACATCTTCTCAAACTTAAATGGGTTTCTGGTTAGTTTGGTTTCTTCCATTATGGTTAGATTGATTGGAAAATGGTCAAAACCCAAAAAGGTCAGAATAGAAGCTGAGAAGGTGTGATTAAAGGAAACTAAGTCCCCTAAGAACATAAATCTATCTATTCTTTCTACAATGTTTTTGGCTCGATCTCTTTTATTATTCCAGGTGAAGATATCATTATTTGTTTTAATATCCAACATATTATGATTAAAAATCTATTCTCTAAAGTCTAAGAGATTGTGATTCATATTGAATTCCTCCTCTTTTATCGCTAATATCTGCAATTGCATTAAAATATCCTCTAAGAATATATTTTCTATCCCTATGAGTATTATAATACTGACCAATCTCTACCCATAATTTATGTTTACCTTTAGTAGTAATAGGTTTGTATATATATTGATTAGGAAAAAATTTAAGGGAGTTTTTATGCAATGAATCCATCCTCCCATCCACTTATTACTTTTAATTTCACTTTTGAAGATAAATTTCTTGGGATCTCATAGAATAGTTAACCCTCCAAAAGTTGTTTCTACATTAATGCTATTTATCTTCCAAATTTCTATACACCTACTTAGTTTGAGCATTTCATCATTATTAAGTTTAGTTTCCTTAATTAGTAAAATTTCTGACTCTATTATATTAAGATAGTGTTTTATTAAATGATGTTTGTTAGGGGCGTTTAAGCCCCTAAAATTACAAGATGTTAGTTTAATTGATCTTTGGGAAGGAATTTCCGCTTCCCTATATGTAATAATGCAAATAGTTTGGTATGATTTTCTACTTCACCATCTAATTTTATGAGTTCGGAAGCAGATTTCCTACCTCACTTCTTTATAATCTTGCGACAATTAGGGGAATCTATCCGTGGGATATTAGAATCAATACAAAGTTTATTATTATTTTATGCATTAATAATTATGGATTGATTGACTATTTCATTATCATTATTTGCTTTTTTTTCAAGTTCTTTATCCAGTTTTTCCATGATATCTAATGTACATACTTCTTTTGTAGGCCTGTTGTTATTTGTTAGATCTAATCTGATATCATCTTCTTTAGATCTATAATTAATACCCATCATATCATAAATTGAAACTAATTCTTTGGGTTCATTTACATCTCTATTATTAACTTTGAAAGACAATGATATTTGAATTTTCATTTATATTTGCATCTTGTTTTTTACTTTCTATTAAATCTTGTTCTATTACTAGATTAGGAGAAGATAAGATTTCCTTATTAAAAATTGAGGTTGTCGATTTATGCGAGCTGGCTTGATGAGTATGATTACATACATCTTCTGTTAACTCATTAGTTTTGTTAATTGAATTAATATTTTCTTTAAGCTCATGCCAGGATTTTTATTCATGTCTAACTTCGTCTTAGATAACCATAATTTTCTCTAATAGTTCATTTAGAATTGCATCTTGGCTTCCATATTTCTCACAAGTTCATCTTGTTTTATTCTAATTACAGATTTAGTTGCCTCTTTAGATTTGTTTAAGATAATTTTTGTATTTAAATAATTTGAATTATCACAGTTCATTGACTTTGAGGAATCAAAATTAAAATCTATATCCATCAGAGATTAGTTAATTTATAAATTATTTGATTGTATATTTTCTAGATTAAGAGTGTTCTATTTTATTATGGTAGGGTCTAAGTTTATTATGGGCTCTAACTCCTTATTTTATGGATTCTCAAAATGTGGTACAGATTTAATGGTGTTTGGGGTTGAAGAGGAGGGATAAATCATAATTTGTTTAGAGGGATTATCAGACAGTTCCAAATCAGGATTCCTACATGAATTATATTCAACAATCTCACCTTCTTCGATAGCTGTATAGGGCATTTTTTTACTAGTCTAAGTTGTAACCAATATATCTTGAGATAAGATAAAACCCCCTTTTCCTGTATTAAATTTGATTAAGACATTGTTATCAGAGAAAGAAATCTATTTAGTATTCTTCTTATGAAACAAATATCTCTCTTCTGCAAAATCTTTTGTTAATTTTGAATTATTAAAAATAATTTTATTATGAATTACATCATTAAAGGGTTCATGATTGATAATATCTATATATCTATTTGTGATAATTTTTAGAGGTTCTAGTTTTAGATTAGGATGATGTTTTGTCAAAATCCTAACATTGCTCAAAGAAATGAAATTTTCCTCCAAACCCTCAAATCCTCCAAGCATGTCTCCTATTTTGGCCAAAATATGGCTGTGCAGCAAGTCCATCAGAAATTTGGGGATATTTACCCATTGAAATTTAGAAACAAAATTATTTTTGAAGGGATCAAAATTCTAAGTCCACTCAAAGAATCTTACCAAAAAACCTTTGAAATATATAGGAGAGCCAAATAAAAGCCTAGATCTCAGAGAAGTATCTTTACATTTAATGAAAAAGAAACCTTTATCGAGAGAAGAAATACTTACCTGGTTATGGAAGGAAGTCTTTATCCATTTGAAAATGCAAAACCCAGAGATTCCATATCCTTCCCATTTTGCATAAACTCTATGTTTTTTACAATGCCCCCAAAGTCCTTCAGAGTAGATGTTGCTAATTATCACAACATTCATAAGTTCACTGGAGTTGTAGGAATCACTTTGTTTGGAATTAAATGAATACCCTAAACCCTTGATTGATCCAAAATTGTGTCTTGGAACCTCCTTTGAATTTTCACTCCTAGGGTTAGGGTTAACGGTGTGTCGACTCAGATGATCAAGTGCCTTCACAAGAGGATTTCCAAATACAAAACTAGATTTTCCCATTGCTATTTTATTCGCATCAGTAGAAAAGGGTAGAGATTTACCTATAATAGGGATGACCCATAGACCTATATCCTCCTTAGGTGTGGTATGGGTGGATGCCCTCTCTAAAAACCCTTTCCTCTTTTGGTTACGCATTGTCTTCCCTTTATTGGAAGCATTATCTATTCCATGCTTCAAAACCCTACAAAATTTGGCTTCCTTGTTTGGCTTCAAAGGATTTTCATGAAAATCATTAGAAGCATGATAGCTCATATATGGATTCTTCTAGTAGAAGGAGGATTTAGAGATTTGTGGATCAGAAATGCATTTTTCCCCCTTTGAGCTAATATTCTTTGAAGACTCTTGGATGTCATTTAGGGCTTCAAATGGATTAAAGATACTAATATCGTTCTGCAATTTTGCATATTCTATTTTGTTAAAGGAAACTTTCTTTTTCTAGATATTTTTGTGTAGAGCAGAGATTTTCGTTATGCGAGCCATTTTGTTTTTTTATCACCAGTTGCATCTAAATTTTATTATATCTTCAATGTCTTTATTTTACTATAGCTTCAATGTCTTTATTTTACTATAGCTTCAATGTCTTTCTTGCTCATAATGAATTGCAGACTTAAGGTATCTACTTTATTATTTATACAATAACGTTCAAATTCTTATTGAATGTCTGAATGAAATATTTTTAGATCTTCCTATTTTTAATGCAACAAAACTCTTTAGTCTTTCTTATTACCCATCAAATCGTCAAACTTGAGATAATATCCGAGAGCATTGCCTTGATAAGATTTTCCAACATTTGCCACACACTACTTCAAACTATGTTAATGAATTTGAATCCACATTTAATGTTATGGTTGTAAAAGGGAGTTAAACTCTTTTGGTGATTCATTGTATTTGAGTTGTGAGGGATTCAAAATGAAAGATGCATGGAGAGTCTTTCACAACACAAAATATTGGCATAGAAGCTATCCTCATATGATGAAGTTGTGGTAGGTTGTGCTTACTATTTCTGCAAGCATTGTTGATTGTGAAAGAGGATTTTCAAAACAAAATATCATCAAAGATGTTAGAAAGTCAAAGGTAGGTTTGGATACATTAGATGCATTAATGATAATATCTTTAAATGAATCTGTAACAAATGATGTATGTTGTCTTATTTTTTGTTTTTTATAAAATTGACGACAACGATACAAAATTTTATCATATTTTTTATTTAATTTTTTATGATTTTGAAGTTCTAAGTATTTGAGTAAATAAACTATTTATTTCTTTATTTAAATGTTTCGTTCATTTAATTTTTATTTTTTTTATTTTTTCTTTTATTGATTGATTGATTTTTAATAATATATTTATAATATATTATAGCAACTCCCAAGTTTTTCTCCCTAGTCAATTTATAATGTTTGCATTTTTATTACATGTTAAAATTAATCCAAATACTATAAAAATCCTTGACTTGCCTCTTAGTTGGACCTTTTAAAAGTCATTACATATGTTATGACATGAGTTTTTAAAATTTATTTTCCTTAAAGAAATCTCACCACATGTTGTTGCGGATGTTTGGAGTCTATTTTTACTTTATATTATATATAAAATAATATATAAAGTAAAACTCTCGAATATCTTTAGTTAGCGGAGGATTTTTATAGTGTGTCATTTATTATTACATATGATATGTAATACATTAGAATTTAAAACTCCCCTCTACCTTTAGTCATCGGGCCTTTTTTGAAGTGTTGCGTTCTTTCTTGCATACAAATGTTCTTCCAAAGTTCAGACTCCAGACAATTATGGAAATGAAACTCAGAGTTGAAGTCCACCAAGTTCTGAAACTCAAAGATCACTAAGAGTTTATGTGTGCACCAAGTCTGCAAACATGGAGTCTATCCAAGAAGTTGTCGATCCCTTTAGACTGCAAGTTAATTAGAGGTATTGTTTAGTTTGTAATAAATGTTGAGCCATTAATAAAGATTTATAATGCTGAGCATGATGCTTATTTTGATTCTATATTCCCCTCTTCATTCATTCATGACTCACAAATCTACAACTTTCAAAAATGTATTTGTGTATCTGAGCTCTTTTAAAGCATTGGAGATCACACATTTTTACTTTATATGGGTCATTTTTGCATGAAATGTGATTTTCTTCAAGTTTATGGTGGTCAGTTTACCTGTTTATGGTCATTTTTGCATTTCAGCAGTTTTTGTATATATACTTTGGGTTGTTTTTATGAAAATTGTGGTTATTTATGCCCTTTCAGCAGTTGTTTTTGCATTACTATGGTCATTTTTGTTGTAGGTGGTTATTTCTACTAAAATCGTAAATGTTTTTGCAGTTTTCTTTTGAAAATGCAGCCATGGCTAGGGTTTGTATATATCCTCTTATTTAAAAATGGGTTGTTGTTGCAGTCATAGGCCCATTTCATGGAGGATTTGATTCATTTACATTAGGAAAAGTGTTCCTTGTTGAAGTGATCTGAAAATCCACGAGATCTAAAAACTACACCATCTCCAAAAATGATGCTAAAAAGTAGAATTTCCCATCCATTTGTAGTCATAGCTTATTTTTTTACATGTATACATTTACCTTGAAAATCAGTTTTTGCCATACCTTTCACATCTAATGTTAAAAATTGTACCACGAATTGTAACATCTTCATGTACAATTGTTTCCAAGAAGTCCCGGTTGCACAATTATGTTACAATAATGCTCCAAAAATTAGAATTTTTGGTCTTGATTTCATGCAACCTTACATGAAACTCAACATGCAATACCCTCAAAAAGTTACATTTACAAGCCTTCGCTTTTGCAAAACTCAAAAACTTGTAGGCCCTCTGCATATGTAACTACATGTTACTCTGCGTGCAATGGAAGATGAAATCTTACCCAAAATCTTTGAAGTCACTTTATTTCAATTCCTTCCTTATTTCCAAATTCAGAATTTTTTGTACCCATTAAATGTAATAAAAAATGTAATTGTCTCAAAAAGTTCCCTACTTTTCCATATCCAGATAAGAGGTTTTCATACCAGCTGCATACTTAGTTACATGTATTGAAACATGTAGTCGCACTCAAAACTTCTATTACTGTCCTTTCCAAATAGGAACTTTTTACACCAACTACATGTTCAGTTGCATGTAGTGAAAAATGCAATCGCATCCAAAACTTCCACTAGTATCATTTGCAACCAGAGGTTTTTACTACAACTACATATTTTATTACATGTAGTTTAATGCACAGTCGCATGAAAAACCTCCTACACTACCCTTTTTGAATAAAACATTTCCAAGTGAAGTCGAAACTTTTTGACCCAACTACACATTGAACTACATGTATACTACCTGTGCAACTTTATGTGCAATTGCATCCAAAACCTCCTATTCCACTTAAGAAGTATTTTATTTTTCCCATGTAGTAGGAACTTTTTCCTCAACTACATAAGTTGTTACATGTTTGAACTACACTTGCGTCTTCATCTTCAGTGCACTCCAAAACCTTTGAATTGCATCCATGACCCATAAAAAGCAACTTTTTCAGGAAAAAGTACAAACCTGTGTCACAATTTTATAAAGGAAAAGGTCCACAACATGCAAACTGTTAAATTTTAACGACATAAAAGTGACAATTGTGTTTATAATTTGAAAATGATGTAAACTAATGAACTGTGTAAAATTGGATGTAGTTTATACCTATAATTTTTTTAAAAAAAATTGAATAAGAATTGACCTAGTTTTATAATTTTTAAAGTCCATTTTTTAATTGCTGAAAAATGCTGAAAATCTAGGGTCTAGTTCCCACCAAAACAATATATGCAAATAATCTTGTTTTCCTCTAATCAGAATATGTTTTAGATGACATGTATAGCTAGTGCAGAAAAAAAAAGATTGGTTTTCAGTATATATTTTGTCTGTTATAACTATCCAAAGTCGGAGTTACCCGAAATTAACATTTTTGTCTCCCGCCTAATTTGCCCTAGAAAATCTACACCATTTAGAAAAAAAGTTATATATTCTTGAAGAGGACTCTCTCCTCTAGTGTTAAATATAAGTTTTAAATTTTTCTGACACGATTTGCTTATTTTTTTTCTTTTTTGAACAAGTGTGTTCTTAAATGTTAAAATACCTACTTGTAGTTTTTTCAACTTATAATATATTATAGGTAATCAAAACACTATAAAAGTTATATAACCATAATCTAGACTCTGAGCTCTACAAAAGGGTATTTTTAGATTTAAAAAAAAATTGATTTTTGATGGAGAATTCAACTCCTAAACTGGCCTATTTTTCAATTTTCAATTTTTTGCTTATTTGGCTATCATATGGGATGCCACATAGGTATGTTCGGCCGAACCCATTTCGGCTAAACTATTTTAGCCAAAATTGAGGTCGACCAAACATGGTCACGTGGATGACCACAACCCTCAAAACTCATATATTAAAGAGTTTTTTTAATTAAAAAAAATAGAATAGTGAATTATTGCGACTTAAAAAATATTTTTTTTAATAAAATTATTTTTCAAAGAGTTTTAAATGCATATTTTTGGTGTTAAAGGGCAGCTACAAATTAAGATTATCAAAGAGGTTTTTTTTTGCAAATTTATTTCTTATTTTAGTTTTTTGAGATTTTTTGTGTTTTTAATTAAAGCATTGTTCAATATTGAATTATGAACTCATCAATATTATTTTCAATTTTTTTATCAAAAGTATATGGTTTTGTGTATGCAGGTGAATTGAAGCTCTCAATTTGAACAATTTGTGCAATGGGGAATAAAAGGAACAAAATAAGAAAATATGATCAAATAAGGGATGACAAAATGAAAATTTATACAAAACATAATGAAGATGAACTTGTTGAAGTTCAGGAAGGGGAACAAATTGGTAGTTCTAAAGGTGGAAATATATCTTTTTGACATGGAAAATTTGATGGAGATGAATGAGGATTCACTTTTCAACCAAATTTCATCTGAAGAAATGGTATCTGAAAGCACAATAAACAAACAATGCAAAAAAAATTGGGATGAATATTTTAAAAATAAAAGTCTGATTGGAAAGACACAATTATTTGCTAGGTTATTCAGGAAAAAATAAATGACTCCTGTTTCGGAGTTTTTAGGTGTTGATAACAAGAAAATCTCAGGAGACAGTGTAAATCAAATAATAGTTGAAAATTTGAAAGATGCATTGAACGACATTAACAACTCAAGTCGAGGAGCCAATTTAAGTGCTTCACATAGAGCATTGATGACTACTTTATCTAGTAGGAGGTCGACACAGAGAAAACAAGTACATGCAATTTTTGATTTACTGAATGTATCTAGAAGAACTATTTAAATAAACATTAGGAAGAGAAATATGTTACATGAAAACATTCAAAATAATTGGGTTAATATTTGTAGACTTCCTAAAAAAGACAAAATTTCTAAAGATGTAAAAAGATAGGTCATTGAATATTGGACCGCTCACTAGCGTGTTTTTTCTAATAGAAGGGATACTATACAGATGAAAGATGAAGAGACCGGTATGAAAACTACACATCCAAAACATTTTATATATACAACACAAAGTGAATTGTTTGAAGCATTCAAGCAAGAATTTTCAGATGTGAAAATATGTCAAAGAATGTTTGAGAGGTTGTGCCCTTGCTTTGTATGCATAAATAAGGTACGTGAAACTTGTTGTTGCCAAAATCATATTGAGTTTCTTCTAAACATAAAGTTTTTCCATTAGTATGCAATGAGAAAACAAGTTGTTCAAACCACCGGTTACACTTCACTGAAAGTCAGGTTTTTAGTTCATATCAAAAATGCTAAGCAAGGTGAAAACTGACGACACAGTTTTGCAGTATAAACTGAAAGAGTAAACTGGGGATGATAAAGTGGAACCCGACATGAGGAAACTGAAAAAGGAACCCAACTAGCATAAATAGTGCAAATTGAGAGAACATACAAAGAGAAACCTAACAGAAAGTTCAACCAGGAACACCAAAAGACAACCAAACTAACTTCAGAGCATACTGAGCATCAGACACCAAAAGTCAGTTACATCCCATAAAAAGTGGATCTGACTTCCACGTTAGATAAAACAATTGTATTATATTTATAGAGTCTTGATTTGTTTTAAATCCATTACTTAAGGGACAAGCAACATTATTGTAATTGTTTTAATTAATCTAACTGGTTAAAAACATGCATACTAGGAGATCAAGGTCAAGTTGTAAACCTGTGATCATAGAGTTAAAGTTGCAATACGTGAAACTACATTAGGTCAATTTATCTTATAAATAGATGTTGTAATCATTCATTACTATGTATGAGAGGATGAATGTAGCGAATGAGCACATCTATGGATCAAACTAAGAGTTTCAAGAAGCATAACAACAAAAGATGAAATTGGTTATCAAGAACCAAGAACAGAGGCTACCAAGAAACAAAGGTATTAATCAATCACAATAGGTGATACATTTATACATGTGAATTGTAATGGATCTATAATCAGAAATTTTTAGATTGCATACACTCAGGTCAATGAGCATTTTTGTCTGCATTCTAACAAGTGTAGCAAATAGAAGAAATCCTTTCAAGGAAGGTGGATTTAACAATCCTATTGTAAATCTCTTAAGCGAGTGCACACTAAACATTGTTGCTAAAGCTCTTAATAGAGTAGACCTTAACAAGTCTCCACAGATACTCCTAACAGGGTAGATCATCAGAAGTGATCAAAGCCTTAACCGACCCCTTCCAATCTGGAGATAGTGAGGTTTTTGTGGGTGCCATCCCCACCACAATTTTTACCTTCTTATAGAGGTTTTCTGCATTATCATATCTTGTGTTATGAGTCAATTACTTTCATGAATGTATACATGTTTTTTAAAGTTAAATAGTTAATATAACTTACACAAAGATAGTTTAGAATAGATGGTTGGCAATACAATTGATTACACAATGGATAAAGGTTAAAAGAAATAAAAGTTATAGAGGTACTGATTCACCCCTCCCCTCTTAGTACACACTTCCCATTATTTCCAAAAATTGGTATCAGAGCTAGAAATCTTATTTGGAAAGCTTAAATACTTAAGAGAAAAGATCATACAATGGAGAAGTACAAACTTGACAAAAGTATTGAGAATTAGAAGCTAGAAATTCAAATCTTCTATGAGCAGTATAAAGAAGCTAGAATCAAGATGAGACAGTTGTTAGATGAAAGAAAGATTATGGAATCTCACTATAATGAAACATATTACCGAGAAGAAGAGATAATAGATCTATCTGAGTCTTTAGGATCTACTACAAGCAAAGCATCATATACATCAGAGGAAAGCATCACAATCTTAAATTAAATCAATCAACATCTGGCTGGACAAGTGAAATCTTTGGAAATCGGTTAAGAGACACAGATGGTAAGAATGATCGATGTCATGAACAATGCTAGACAAGCTGAGAAAGAGAGAACACTAGCTATTGATGATAGAAGGAAGATTACTGAAAAGCTACAAGAAAAAGAGTCAGAAATACAAAGACTTACAGAACACCACCATGAGATTACAAATCAGATTATTCTTATGAGTCAAGAGGCAAACAGAATGAATTTTGAACTCATTGAAAGAATAGAAGCTATCGGTGAGCTAAGGGAGGAAAATGAAAATCTAAAACAAGAAATAAGAATTCAGCAGCATCATAATAAGATAATCAAGAGAGCTGAAGAAATCAATAAAAGAATGGATGATTTCCTTCATGGACAAAGGAGAGCCAACAACAACACCAGACTAGGTTATACTAAGAATGAAGAATCACCTAATCAAGATGATCCAAATAATGTCTATGCAAATACAAAACCAAGAAATCTGACATGCAATCACTGTGGAAAGCAAGGCCACACACCAAATATTTGCAGGAGAAAAATGAAAGATATTCCTAAATCCACATCTTCATTCATAGGAATCTGTTATAAATGTAACAAGAAAGGATATAAAGCTTATGAATGTAAGTCTGAGATGAAACAGACAAAGAAGGAATCATATATGGACAAATATTTTTCTAATTGCAAATTGCATGGGCACACAACACTTGAATGCTAGAAGAAGAAAAAGAAATCATGGAAGCCTAAAGATCAAGAATTTGCCTATCAATTGAACAGAGTCGGTAACCAATATGTATGGGATTAAAACACTTGGGAAAATTGTACAACATGTGGAAGATTTGGTCACATTGCTACAAACTGCATAAGACAATGGACAAGAAATCCTAGAGGCTGGACTAACCCTGGAATGACATGTCTACACTGCCATTGTAATACCCTCTCCTATGGTGATACTTGGACTTTTGACTTGGACATTTTATTATGATGGTTAGAACTATACATTTACATTTATATTTCGTGGATGATGATATGATTTATATGCTCATTTATGGTTATCATTTATATGTTTATGAGATTAGAAAACCATCTATTTTTATATGTTTTATGGATCTAACCAAGGATTTGAATCTAAC
>MU227491.1:3341450-3357466 GCA_018584345.1 Thuja plicata
AATCCTAACTCTTGAGCTTCTTGAGCTAAAGGTTTAACATTCAAATTCACAAGATGAGTAATACTACGCAAAAAATTAATACCTTGATCATTATCACAGAGGACTTTCTTAAGAGCCTCTATAGCTTAGATAGAATCTTGATTATGGTTTTTTTGGATAAGCCAATTACCCATTTTATCAAGTTCGATTGAAAGGTTTTGCACTTGTTCAGGAGGAACTCTTAAAGTGTCATCTTCACCATGAGATGAGTGAGAAGAGTTATGCTCCATAGAAGGATTGGAATCATTAGTTATCAAATTATCATCAGGAATCCTAAGGAAAGGAGAGGAAGACTCGGGGTCAAAGGAACCCATAAGTCTACGACTTATTCTAACCGGGATACTATAAGTAGGACTAGAGGTGGTAAAGCTCATACACCAATACAATGCAAATGGACTAACACAAAATTTTGATTTATTAATTTTAAATTTAATTGAAAGAACATGCAAGATCTAACATAAACAATGTAAATCTAACACCAAAAAGAAAGAGTTGTCTATCGCAGGTTCACCAAAATGTAAAGGGGGTGAAAAGGGTAAGGAGATTAGTTGTTAATTGTTGTTTGATTTGATTAAAGAGTGTTGGTTTCCTTAACCCTACTTTACATTTAATTGAATTGTGTTGATTGTATATTGCAATTGTGATTAAGGAGAAGATAAGATGCTCTTCTTCTATCCTCAAATGCACAAATGGAAGATCCAAGTTGATTAACCCCAAAGAAGGATCAATGCACAAATGAATCAACTATTTGGAAAAGAGAGTAACGAAGCAGATCTTAAATTTTGTTAATTAATAAGTAAATATGATTTATTATAGTAATTGAAAAGGATAGGAAGAAGAACCAACCTTAAAGTATTGCAGATCAAAGAATGCTATTTTCTAAGGTCTGTACTCTATTTTTGGAAAAACTAAAGTATGATCTGGAACCGAAACACATAGACGAACAAAACCCAAAAATATTTTTCTGATCCGACATCGTCTTATGAAAAAGGTCAACCTTGACCCACAAATGTCAACCCTAGCCCAATAATGTCAACCTTGACCTGCATAGGTCTGACAGAGAATCTATTCACGGAGCCCGACAGAAAGTCGAAAAGGGTATCCAGATCTAAGTCCAAATCCATAGTCCCGAACCTATACCTACAAGAAAAAGAGATTTGTTTTTTGGGGGGGAGGGGTTTGCCTTGGTGAAACCCCATTTTTGGAATTAACCTCAAAGTATAATTGAAATTGCATAAAGATAAACAAAGTAAATTCATAAATTCACCTTGCTTGTAAAAGTCCTTTTGAAGGATTCAAATCCTTGAGTCCACAAGTATGTATGCACCAAATATGTAGAATGTAGAATGGTAGGATGTCTTCAATCTCTTTCTTGTAGATCTCTAACACCAACTTATTGAATTTTGAAGAGGCTTGGAAGAAGATGGATGGAGAGATCACCAAAAAGGGCATTATGTGACTTGAATCCTTCAATGGCCTCCCATGGATCTCTTTGAATATTTGAAGGCTTGAAAATGGATGAATGCTTGCTTGAAATCTTGTTCCTTAGATTGCTTAGACTTCACTTGATAATGCTCCTTAATTGCTCAAGGATGCTTAGGCTTTAATAGAGGACTTAGAGAAAATGAGGCGAGAAAGACTCTCTCTTATATAGAATTAGGGCACAATCTTCTAAGGAGGCTGAAATAGGAGAATTAAATTCTCATTAAAGCCTTCACCCTTAGGAGAGGATCTATATTAAATATAATTTATGAATTGACACTTCAGAACTCAAAACAGCCAACCTGGAAGCGGGAAATAACTTTTGCAAAGACCGACATCTGAAAACTGCAAGACCCCAAAGTTTGAACCCTGGGTCAAGGTTGAGGTCGACCTTGACCTAGGTTAGGGTCAAGGTTCCAAAAAGTTTGACCCTGACCTTGAAGTCTAGAATCTCAGGTCTGCGGTCTAGAATGCAAAAATCAGGCTGGAAAGAAGTGGAAAGAGGGGCAAAACAGGGGGAAAGCCAGGTCTAACTTAGGAACCCATTCAAGGTGCTTGATATGACCCCAAACCACTTACTTGGAAGGCTAAATAAGTCTACAATGGAAGTGCTTCCATTTTTTGACTATACAATATATATATGTGTATATATACACACACACACACATACACACACACACACACACACACACACACACACACACACATATATATATATAAGTGAAAACTCTTGGTGTATGGGCTGCTATGATGGGGAGTATGCAAAGAGTAGCTTCGATCTATTCAGTTTGCTGAGTATAGTACATTGTTTAGAATGATATAAAACCTTTAAATCAATACATGGCCAATAAAAAAATTCTTCTTGTTCATCCTATACTCGGGTCTACTATGCAGATAGAAATATTCTAGTGTTGTTAAAAAAAGGTTTGTCTTAGAGTTGCTGTGATAATGTAGGTTATGGAGCTAAAGAGAGATACATAAATTGTTGACCTAATTCTAGGTGTCCCAAAATTCCTAAGAATTGAAAGGGATAGTCTTCAAAAGGGCATGGAAAGAGGTACATATTGTGGGATGGGCATTCTTTCTAGTATGGAATGAGAATTTAAATTATCACTTGATAATTGTGGAATCCAGAGTTATCCTTCTTCATATAATTTACTATAATAAGGTGATACAATCTACCCCAAGGTTAGCCAATTCATTTGCCCTTTTTATTTCCTTCTTGATAGATATCGTTCATGGTTTTCTTTTTAAATGATTGACATAAGGTTAGAGCCTGGGAAAGAAGGGAATTTAGTTTCCAGTTTGGTGTGGTTCCTTTCCTTAAGGCATTTATAATAATTGCAGAATCCCCTTAAATTTCCAAATTCTCTACCCCTAAGGTTTTACATTTTTAAAGACCTCTAACTAAAGCCGTCATTTCAGCCCAATTGTTAGTCTCAAATCCAATAGGGGTAGACAAGGTAGAAATTTCTAGACCATCGTTGTGGTGAATACAACAACCAACTCCTGCTTCTCCAGGATTTCCCCTAGAAGCCCCATCAAAGTTTAGTTTAAACCAGCCTTCCATGGGCGGGAGCCATTTGCAATGTTTCCTTTTTAGTGCCTTCTCAGGATTCCCCATGCCAATAAATGGAGGAAGAGAGAGACCAATCTAGTTTCCTCACATTTTTTCATCCCAGTGGCTCATTTGGAGATCCTCCTTTTGTAGTTTAGAAGTTTTATAGTTAATAGTTTCTATGATGGCTACTTCAATCTTATTAATTATTTCCTTGTAATCCAATTTCTCTTCCTTAAAGATTCTTCTATTTATTTCTTTCCAGATTTCCTAAATTAGAATTGAAGAGGCCACAACCCATAGGTTAGCATAGATACTCCCCTTTTTTATAGCAGGCCACCCTTGGAGCATAGCCAAGAGGGAGTTGGGGAAGGTGGAAAGCCATCCTAGGTTTTTTGAAAGCCATTTCCAGCACTGATATGTATAGGGGAAGTTAATAAATAGATGATCTATGTCTTCTTCCTTATTTTCACAAAGATTGCATCTACTAGGTCTTGAGAACCCCATTTTTTTAAAAATCTATCTACCGTTAGGAGTCTGTTGCTAAGGACCAGCCAAGAGCAGAAGCCAACTTTAGGAAAATAGTTTTTGTTCCAGCATAAATTCATAGGGATATCAGTCTTGGGTCTCTTATATTGTTTAATTATGAGGTTATATCCATCTCTAGTATTGTATTCTCTATTTTTTGAGCCATCCCACACCAACTAGTCCTTGTTATTATTTAGAGCAATTACTCTTTTATTAAGAGTTTCTATTAATAAATTTTCTTCTTCTGGTGATATCCCTATCTCCTTGAATGATTTCCAAGCCCATTCTTCATTGTTGAAGAAAATATAATATCTAAATTAAATCCCTACCCTTGATTCTAAGAGGTTTTTAAGAGCTATATTGGTTAATTCCTTTTCTAAGATATCATAGCCTCCCCAAGAGTCTGTCCAGAAAAGAGCTTCATCACCAATGCCTAGGTTCCATGTAAGTTTATTCATGATGATGTATCTATAGTCTAGCATAAAGTTCGAGATTCTATATCCCTTAGGGGGTTAAATTCCCTAAATATATTAATGGGGGAGTTCTCAAACAAATATTTTGAAGTTAGAATCTTCGCCCTAAACATTCTCCAAATTAGCTTAGCACCCAGGGCTTTCCCTTGGTCACCAATGTTTTTGAGACCAGCACCACCCTCATCCTGAGGGCAAAACACTTTGTCCCAAGAGATCAAGGGGATTTTATTCTTATCTCCGCATCCTTGCCAAAAAAAATTTCTAAGATGTTTATTTAATTCATTCTATTTTTTTGAGGGGAGATAGATGCATGAAAGCTGGTATGTTGCCATAGCTTCCAACACAAATCCAACCATGGTAGCTCTCCCAGCTGAGGAAAGCCACCTTCCTTTCCATGAGAGAATTTTGTTTTTAATCTTGTCTATCATAGGATTCTAGATGTTTGAGGATCTTCTACCTTTCTCTAAAGGGAGAACTGAGTATTTATAGGGAAGCGCGCCTTTTTAAAACTTTAGTATATGATATATGTTAGATTCCACCTTAATGTCTGTGTTAAAGAAGAAAATTTCAGATTTATTCAGGTTGATTTCCTATCCTAAAGCCTTGGAGAATGTATCCAGAATCCTAGCAAAGGATCTAGCTTCTGTTCTATTACCCACACCATATAGCATAGTATCATCTACAAATTGCAGGTGGGTAACTGGATCTAAATTATCAGTAATAGCTATACCATCAATAGATCCCAACTCTCTTTCCTTTGAAATAGTGTGCCCTAAGGCTTCAACCATGATAATGAATAAAAAGGGGGATATGGGATCACCTTGCCTCAATCCTCTAGAGATGCTGAAGAAACCTTTCGAGGTCCCATTAACTAGGATAGAAATCATAGGGGTAGAGATGCATTCAAAAGTTAGGTTAATCCAACTTTTGGAAAATCCAAAGGCCTCTAAGAATTTACAAAGGAATCTCCAATCAACCTTGTCATAGGCTTTTTGAATATCTATCTTGATAAGCATACTTAGATTTTTACTCATTTGGACTGAATGAATGGCTTCGTTGGCAATGATGACTCCATCAAAGATTGATCTTCCCAGGAAACATCCATTTTGTTCCTCACTAACGATCGGTGGGAGGAGTTTTTGGAGTCTAAGGGTTAGTATTTTAGTTAGTAATTTATATAAAGTTCTACAGAGTGCAATTGGTCTGAAATCATTAGGGCTCTCAGGTTTATCTTTTTTAGGGATGAGAGCAATGAAGGTGTTATTAACTTCTTTTAGTATTTTACCAGAGTTCTTGACCCCTTTGAGAGCCTCTGTAATCTCCTTCCCAATGAAGTGCCAGTACTTATGAAATAAAATAGAAGAGAATCCATCAGGGCCAGGGGATTTATTCGGATTCATTTGTATTAGGGTTGTTTTGACTTCTTCAGGTTTTATGTCAGAACCTTATTGTGTTGTTTATTTATGACACTAGGGATGTTTTTCAGTAACTTTGTTTGTTTATCTAGATTAGAGCTTCTGAATTTGTTGAGTATATTATAGAAGTAACGAACTGTTTCACTTTCTATCTCTTTGGGATCTTTGATTCTCTACCCTAATTCATTATTAATGCTTGAAATTTTGTTAGTCTTTCTCCTTTGTTTGGTGCTGTTATGGAAGAATTTTGTGTTTCTATCTCCATCTTTTAGCCATGTTTCCCTTGATTTTTGTCTCCAGAAGATTTCTTCTTTGGCTAAAATTTCCTCATATTCCAAAAGGAGTTCCTTTTCTTTAAGGTAGATCTCATCATTCATTCGTGACTGAATAACCTGAGAATTGACCTCCTTCAATTCATCTTCAAGTCTTAATTTTGATTCAAAGATGTTTCCAAACTTTTTAGAATTCTATTCTAGCAATTTTCGTTTAATTATTTTTATCTTATTTACTATAATGTACATCTTTGAGCCTTTCAAATTAGGTTTAGTCCACCATTATTCTATCAAATTCAAGATGTTAGGGTCACAGAGCCAAGCTTGTTCAAATTTGAAAGGGCAATTTTTTGGTTTTGATTCCATAAGAATGTTTAGTTGCACTAGGAATTGATCGGATCCATAAATATGTAGGATTTTGGCTACAAAGGTATGGTTGGAATCAATAAGACTACCTTTAAGAAAAATCTATCAAATTTTTTTGCAATATATCAGAAGCCTTGTCTCCTATTATTCTAGGTAAAGGAATTCTCCTCAGTGGGGATTTCAAGGAGAGATAGCCTATCTTTCCAATTGGTGAAATCGATGGCTGCCAACGGGAGTTTGTTGCTTCCCCCTCTCTTCTCAGTTATTTTGGTGATAACATTAAAATCCCCCCCAAGGATACAGAGTTCATCTGGGTAAATATTGAGCAAGGCCTCAATTTTATTCCATACTATTATTTTATCTTTGTTTTGAATTGGACCATATACATTGACAATATTAAAGGTTAGATTATTTCTGAAGCTTTTGACTTTTCCACTCATCCATGATCTTCTTCTCTCTATAAGGTTAATTGAGAGGTCATGAGGGTCCCAAATGATTTCCAAACCCCCATATGCCCCAATTGTAGGAGAATCCTCAAGTTCTCTAAATCCTAACATCTTTTTAAAATTCAACATATCTATCTTATCCATTTTAGATTCCTGAATTAAGATTATATCTGATTTTTAGTTATTAATGCAGTGTTTAGTTATTCACTACTTGTTAGGGGCATTCATGACCCTAGCATTCCATGTAAGGATATGCATGGCTTAGTGGGAAGGCCCTTCCCCTTCCCAGCATTCAGAAGTGATGTTATCTTAATATGTCCTATCGCTTTTGATAGGCCATTTTAATGGCATACTTTAGATACCTTAGAAGAACTTTTGCTAGGTCTTTTCCTATGTTTTCTTTTATTACTCCAAGACTTTATGCTTTAAAACTATTAATATGTGGTATTAAACCATTGAACCTATGCCATGGACATATTCTACTTAATATGCTTTATTTGCATGAACATGCTCTATTTATTGCTATGGAATTATGATCATGCTTTATGAATGAATTGACTGTTTGAGCAATAGATAATGCATATGTATGTTGAATGATTATTTTCCATGGATGCTTTATCCTAAAAGTTTTAATGCAATGCATCGAATTAGCAACCATCATCTTATTCAGGTGAGCACGTCCATGTGCTAGACGCTTGACTCGGTCCTGCAGCAGACACACACGAATGAAACATCGACGTAGCGGTGGTGGAAGGTTTCTAGTAAATCCAGGTGGAGACGGTTGAGCAAAGACTTGGAAGATGCAATAATTTCCTTGATGAAATCTAGGAGAGAGTAGGAAGTTAGATCTATTGTCTAAGCAGCTCTTTCCTCTTTTCTGGTCTGATTCCATTTCTTGCTTTCTAGATTTCCTTTCTGTTATTTGTTTGTAATAAAAGCTTTGCCTTTTCTTAGGGTGTGTTGAGCTTAGTAGTTAGATGTTTTCCTATAAATAAAGCCCCGCTCTTGCATGAGAAGGAGGGTAGTAGTATTATTATAGTTGAAATATAGTTCAATTCTGTTATTTTACTGTTGAATGAGAATATCTCTACTCTGTTATTCATTTTAATGAACAAATGAAGTGTTGAGATTAGTTCTGTGTAATTGAGTGTTCTGGGTACTCACCCAAGGGGGCCCACTTGGTGAGGAATCCATAGTTAGATTCATTTTAGTTTTGTTTTCTTTCCTACATTTTTGTCATTTCAATTCCTGTGTTGAACAACTCCTGCAGCCAAAGCCACAAGATAGCTACCACTTCCTGTGGCCGAGTGACAGAGTAACTAAGGCATTGTAGTTATTTTGTGCACTCTTCCATCCTGCAAGAAGCATTCACTTCCATCATTTACTTTCAATTATTTACTTTCATAGCAATATTTTAGCTTTCCTTTGAGTATTCATTTCATGCAGCAATAGTATAGTTTCCCTTCGAAAGCAATTATTTCCTGTAGCCATAGAATAGTTTCTTTCCAGCATTTATTTCCTGCAACAATTATAGAATGATTGGTTGAGAAAGTGCTTGGTGCATATATTTTTCTGGCCTGTTTCAAGTAACACATCCCTAGGTTTGACATATTAAATGATTTTCTTATAAAGAGGATGAACTAGTGCTTAGTTGGATGTCCAATCCCCAAGTTAAAGGATTATGCCTAGTGTCTGAGCCTTTATAATGAGCGATCATTTTTGGCACCATTGTCAGGGATGGTGTCGAGCCTGGTTCTTATTCAACCATTCCTAGGATTTTTTTTTATGCTTTCATTCCCTTTTATAATTATATTAAGCCTTATTTTGACAAAGCAAACCACTATTCATATCATTCCATACTATCTGCATGCACAATAGATGAAGAGACACCCGAGGAAGGTACTTGCCAAATCCATCTAGTAACCTATTTGAAGAAGAAAGCTAGTTTGTTGATGCTATTGTTGAGCTTCCTGAAGCCCCTTCATCATCCTCATCTTCAGAGGGTGATTTTCATGGGTTCTTCCAGGAATAACCAGAAGCCAATCTATTTGCTGAAGCTTTTGCCAACCTAGAACTCCAGAATCCTCGAGAAGAAAATTCTTGGCAGTTAGTCATCTACCAACCTTAGAACCCACCTCAAAATCCACCTCAGCAACAATGAAGGATGGCCAATCCTATTGCATTTCCTTTTCCCATCTCCGATCAGTGAGATAATAACAACCTCAAAAATATTCCCTCTTCTGCTCTTCCAAAATTTTATGTTCTTGTCACAGAGGACCCAAATACCTTTCTCTTTGAGTTTGATATCCTTTGTAGGAGCTATGACTACACCATTGATGCCCACAGGCTTAAGCTCTTTCCTGCAACACTTAAATATTCTACATTGTGATGGTTTATGGGCTTAAGATAGGATGTTGTCCATAATTGGGATGAAATGAAGGATGCTTTCTTGCTGAAATACAAGGAGTACTATCGAGGGAATGATATGTGAGGGGATGACATCTTTAAGATGTCACAGATGGAGGATGAGAGTCTTGAGGATTATGTCTCAAGGTTCATGTTTAGTTTGCAAAAGAATACTCAGCATGAGCTTAATGAAGAATCTCAGAAGTTTCTCTTTTTGTGAGGCATTCATGACAGATGCATAGAGGCACTAGCCCTAATGGTCAGAGGAGATATCACCCAGGCATCATGGGATGATATCTGAAAGATCTTCCTTAAGTACTCAAGAGTTGTTGTTAAGCAAGGAAGGGGATATAGGTCAACCCTAGGGAAGTCCAATGGTGTTGGTGCTTCACAGACAAAGATAACCAATCTCTTGTCTGATTTTAAGCAAGATATCATTAACAACATGGCCACCCAACTAGACACAATGTAGGCTAAAAATAAACATGAGGAAGCAGAGGCCATGCTAGCATAATTCTATCCACATTGTAGACAAAAGAAGAGAGATTGCAGATGCAAACTAGTTACTAACATGGAGACTACACAAATGTCGACTGATTACAAACCAATTGAACCAGAGGATGAGAAGTTGTTCTTTGTCGCTCAGCAATGAACATGGTTATGAAGACAAGGTATGCCTCAATACCCTCTTTCATTTAGTGGTCCTTTTATAATAATCAATGGCAACCCCCCATGAATTACCAAAATCCTCCCTAGAATAATTCCTAGAATCAGTGGCAAAATTACCCCAATCCATAGTCGTCAAACCCTCAAGGAGGTTGGCAACAACCTTAAGGGGTGTGGAAACCACCACAGGGTAATTGGCAGAAAAACCCATAGTGGCGAGGTGGCCAGCAATGGCCAAATCAACCACAAGGATTTTTTCCACCACCTATGCAGCCTCCACAATAGCAAGCTCTTTTTCTACCTCCTGCAGCCACTAACCCACCTCCTAAGCCTACTCAGTTACCTACATAGCCACAATTGAACCCCAATAATCAACCTCCTCCACCTCAGCAAAATGTGTATGCTACAGACCCATTGCAGTATCCCATGCAATACCCTGCGTATGCAATCAACCTCGATGATATTCACCTGCTGTCCGATACCACTCTGCCTACACCTGAGCCTCCTATAATTACTGAAATGCCTTCTAAGGAGCCCAATCAACCTAAAAATCTATCTACTCTAGTAGCCCTTGAACCACCAGCTAAGTCCAATCAGCCTACCATTCATCCTTTCCCACAAAGATTACAGCATAGAAATCTGAAAACCACTAATGAAGTAGCTTTCAATATCCTTGACAAACTAAAGAAAGTCAGCATCCAAATTCCCCTTTTCTAGGAAATCAAAGATGTTCCCACATATGGAAAAGCCATCAAGGAATCTTTCTTTAAAAAGCCTAGCCACAAGAAGAAGGATCCCCAGACTGTCCATGTCCTGGGCAAACTGGCAGACATCATGTTAGGGAAGCTTACCATCCCAAAATATTTTGACCCTGGCAGCCCTGTTGTCAAGATCATTATTAATGGGACTGCTATAAAAAATGTCTTGATTGATCTTAGAGCCACCATTAATGTCATGACCAAGGACATTATGCAATGCCTTGGTATCACCAACCTCCGTAATACACCTACTGTCTTGCAGCTCATAGACAGTTCAAATGTAAAGGTTGATGGAGTGGTGGAGGACATTGTGGTTGACCTTGAGTCTTGGTCCTACCCTACAGATTTCATGAAGCTCTCACCAAAAGCTACCCTAAGAGGATATCCAATTATTCTGGGATGTCCTTGGTTGCCTACCGTTGATGCCTATATCAGTTGTCAGTCAGGAGATATGACCATTTTTTATGGCCAGTACACCATAACTTTGGCCTTGTATCCTCCTGCTCAACCTCAGATGGAATTAGCCTCTCCCATATGGCCAGATGTAGGAGAGGAAGCTGAAGTTATTAATTCAATCTCCCAATTAATGATGTTAACAAGGGATCCCTTCCTGTAGCTTCAGGAGGAAGATAAAGTAATCACCAACATCATGCATAACCAGTATGGATCAAACTTAGACCCTTTGGATAGTTCTTTCCAAAACTACTGCCTACATCCATTATACTCTAATTACCAAATATCTTCCCATGTATCCAACCAGCTCTATCGCCAAATGCTTCCCTATGAGATCCAATTGCCCTCATTGACCGATGCATCTATGGTTGAGCTCACTAAGCAACTACAAGTTTCCCCTGAATGCTGCTTGAACATTAATAGCAAACTTACTTCCCAACAACAAACATTGTTGACCAAGTTACTGAAGAACCATGCTACCGCTTTTGCCTGGGATTATGCTAATATGAAAGGTCAAGACCCAAAGTTATGCACTCATAGGATTTTCCTAAAGGAGGATAAACCCCCAGTAAGGCAATTTCAAAGATGTGTCAACCCTGCCCTCCGTGAGATAGTCAAAGCTGAACTCCAAAAACTCCTTAAAGTCGGCCTCATATACCCTATATCAGATAGCCAGTAGGTTTTGTCACTATTCATAGTTCCTAAGAAAGGTGGCAAGTGGAGAGTGTATGTGGATTATAGAGAGCTTAACAATGCCACTAAAAAGGAACATTTCCCTCTTCTGTTCATTGACCAAGTTCTGGACTCTCTAGCAGGGAAGAAATACTTTTCTTTCTTGGATGAGTACAGTAGATACAATCAAATTTAGATTCTTCTTGAGGATCAGGAAAAGACCACATTCACCTACCGATGGGGGACTTTTGCTTATTCATTTTTACCATTTGGCCTCTACAACACTCCTGCTACTTTTCAGCAGGTAGTTATCAACATTTTTGCTGACATTTCCCATGACTATATGGAGATCTACATGAAGGACTTTACAACTTATGGGGAAACTTATGAGGAAGTGTTGACAAATCTAGAAAAAGTCATCACCAGGTGTAAAGAACACAACCTATCTTTGAACAACGAGAATTGTTTTATGATGATGCAAGAAGGAGTAGTGCTTGGTCACTACATATCTGTTCTTGGCATTCAGGTAGACCCAACCAAAATTGAATTCATTGTGAATCTGCCTACCCCAGCCAAACAAAAAGATGTCAGAAGCTTTCTTGGTCACACTAGGTATTACATAAGATTCATAAAGGACTTCAGCAAGATGGCTATCCCTATGTATTCGCTGGTCACTAAAGATGACTTTATCTGGACATCAGACTGTGATGAAGTTTTCTTGTAGCTAAAGTCTATACTCACTCAGGCACCTATTTTGTGAGGTCCTAATTGGACACTCCCATTCCACATACATACAGATGCCTCTGATCATGTCATTGGAGTAGTTCTTGTATAGAAGGAAGGTACTCTAGAACATGTTATTTATTTTATTATAAAAAATTTGCAAGGAGCTAAGTTGAATTACACAGTTACCGAAAAGGAGCTATTGGTCGTTATCTATGCTCTGAACAAATTCTGCCACTATGTCACTGGTTATCAAATCTTTGTGCATACAGACCATGCAACTATTAAGTACTTAGCTAACAAACCTTCCATAATAGGGAGGTTAGCTAGATGGTTGTTGCTGCTATAGGAGTTTGATATTACCATCATAGATAAGCTAGGCAGATCAAACATGGTGGCCAATTTTCTCTCACGCTCGCAAAATGATGATGAACCCATGGCAATTGATGACAGTTTCCCTGACAACCACCTATTCTCCATTGTAGCTCAAGCTCCCTAGTACATTAATATTGCTAACTATCTGGTTTCCCAAAAGGTACCTCCACACTTCTCTCCAAAGGAAAATGGTTGCTAATAGAGAAAACTTTCAAATTTTCATGGATTGTTGATTGTTTTTTCTATACTGGCCCCGACCAAGTATTGAGAAGATGTATTTGAGAGGAAAAAAATTATGACATCCTCTGGGCTTGTCATGATGAGCCCTATGGAGGACATTTTTCTACCAAAAGGACATCCATGAAGGTACTTAACACTGGTTACTATTGGCCATCCCTCTACAAGGAATCATCCAATTACACCAGGAAGTGTGATCGATGTTAGAGGATGGGGTGACTTACTAAATTTGATGAAATGCCACTCTTTCCTCAGGTCGTAGTGACTCCATTTGATAAATAGGGAATCAATTTTTTCGGTCCCATCAGTCCTGCATCTGATGATAATTTTTACATACTTGTATGTACTGATTATGTAACCAAGTGGGTGGAGGTTAGAGCCATGAAGCATGCCAGGGATAATAGAGTTGCACAGTTTCTATATGAGGAGATATTCACATGCTATGGTTTTCCTGTGAGAGTTAGTAACTGATCAAGGAGCTCAATTTAACTCTACGTTGATTACTGCTCTGATGAACGAGTATAATATTCACCACTAGAAATCAAGCACCTATCACCCACAGGCAAATGGTCAGGCAGAAATCACCAATAGGGAGATAGAAGTATCTTCACGAAGATAGTTTAGTTACACAAGAAAGATTGGATCAGTCACCTCCAAGAAGCAGTATGGGCCTACTGAACTACATGGAAAATCACAACAGGGTTTACCCCTTTTGAGTTGGTATATGGAAAAATAGTTGCGATGTCGATTGAGTTCAAACATAAGACTTTACGCATGACATTGCAGCTAAACATTGATCTTACTGAGGCACAATGTGATAGGATCTTGCATATTAACCAGCTAGATGAGATAAGGAAAGCCACCCTACAACACACAGAATTGGTTCAGACATAGTGGAAATAGTGGTATGATTCTCATATCCTTTCCAAACAGTTTGCTCCTGGTGACTGGGCTCTTTTGTATGACTCCAGATTCCAAGAAACCCAAGGTAATCTTACAACATGTTGGCTTGGACCTTATGAAAATTATTCATGTTTATACTAACGGAGAACTTTAGTTATCCACCATTGACCCTGTATGTTTCAAGTTATTGGTGAATGGTCATAGGCTTTGCCTGTACCATAAACCATAGACAAAGGTCAATTTCCTGTGGCTGTTTGAGATTTCTCCTGCCACAGTTGAACCTCCTATAGCCACAGAACCTCCTGCAGTCAAAGAACCTCCTCCAACTAAAGAATTTCATGTAGCCGAAGGACCTCTTCCTACTGAGGGCATTCTTGCAGCCAACCAGAGTAATTATTTGCTCCGGTCATCTCTTTGAAAATTTTCCACATGGAGTCATAACAAAATTTTTGTTTCCCACAAAAATATCTTGTCCATAATAAAAATGTCACCCCATCCACATTTTCATCACCTTTTTCTGCCATCAACGCATTCACATCACCTGATTATTGCTCCAAATCAAATTTTTCTCTGCTTACATCATCAAATCTTTCTAGATTTGGGCATTTAGTGGTAAAATATTATAAGGTCACATTACTTTATTGTCTCAAAAAGTTTTTTTTGCTTCATTTAATATGATTATGACACATTATAATTAATATAGTGATTCATCCATGATTTTTCCATACTTTTCCATGCAAGTGTGGACACTTGTCCCCTTTTTCATAGGGGGTAGTAAATAGGTTTTGTGTGTAATAAATGAAATATCCCATCAGCTCAAATATTTTGTCAGTTCCAAATATGCTGTCATAATTGCCATCCTTTGTCATTACTATTTTTTCTACCAAAATTATACTGAGTCATCATATCAAAAATAATGATTTGACAACCCCTGCGTGTAACCTTTCAAAACCAGCCCTATATTTTTAACTCAAAATTTCAGCTTAGATTCATAGCACTATTTCAAAAAAAATTATTTTGTCTCTTGTCTACCTGAAAACCTAGAAAGTTTTATTCCAATTTTGGGCATAGCAGAGGCATTTCAGCAAACAGAATAGATAGTAGCATTGGAGTAAGAGGGTTTTTCTAAGTTTTTTAGACATTGTTGAAAATTTCAAACAACATAGGTGGTTCTCCTATACGGCATGAACCAAAAAACCACTTTGCTTTGTTACAGGACCAAGACAGTGTTCAGGTTTTTAACAGAGTAGGGTGGCTCACCTATTTTGTTAGGTTAAATGGGTATGATGAAGCCACGACACTGGAATTCTTGAGAATGTACAACAATGGAGTTGCATATGTTAAAGGGTTGCAAATTGAAGCTTCTGAAGCATGAATCACCAAAGTCTCTGGACTTTGGTGGAGTAGGCATCTTGTTCCACATCTTCAAGTTCTTCTTCTGTGATATCTTGGAAAAAGGCTGCCCCACGGGGTTGTTCAATGAATAGAGCAAAACTGGTGTTCATGAAGGGGTCGTTCTCTTGCTCTATTTCCCAAGTGGGGAAACGGTTGATATATGACTCATCAGGTTGAGCTCTAGCCTTAGACATTATGTAGGGTCCTCCATGAGGTGTTTGAGACATAGTGTGGTCCAGGTTTTGTAACTAAAACAAGTGATATAAAGCAAACAAAGAAGAGGATCCTTTATAAGCAAAGTCCAAGTTATGTTTTGGACAAGGGTAATTCTAAGGACAGATTTTGATATAACTTGATCTCAAAGTGGTGATGATAACAGATAAGATTTTCCGACCTTTGTCTTGGACAAAGTCAATTTGATAAAGATGATGATGTTTGATATGATGAGATCAAGATATTTCAAGTCTGAGCTTTCGAACTAACAATGTTTTAGACAATAATCGTGCTGTACAGAAAAAGGGTAATCTTTAATGTTTAGAGATTCACACAATGTTCTTCGTGTTTTCCTGGGATAGACACTAGTTTTGGACACCAAATGAAGAATTATTTCAAGGTTTTTAGGTCAGAACAGGAATATAGTATCTCTGGTCAAAATGTGGTACAATTTTCACTGATTACGGTAAAATGATTGGTCGATTGTGGTAGTTTATCACACAATGCTTCTGATTTGCAAGATAGTTGACGTTGACAACCCTAGACTTTAACACGTTTGACTCATTTTGACAGTTTGGATGTTTTGTTTTGCATTTTTAGAAACTGATCAAAGGAACAAGCACAATAGACACTGTG
>MU227491.1:3360201-3374634 GCA_018584345.1 Thuja plicata
TCATTTATCTTCAAAGAGATAACTCCAATTAGATCACATGGGTTACTCCACCCATCTCTCCAGTCCACATGGGTAACTTCACCCACCTCTTCAGTTCAAAAAGGCAACTCATAATTAGCTCTTCAGTTTACCAAACTCTATCTCCTCTTTACCAAATAAAGAGGTGGAGTTTACTGAGGACCTCTCCTGTTCCTTTTGATCTCAACCGTTCATATCATCACCAATTACTATATAATAAACCCTTCATAACCATTTGAAGGGTCCAGGATTTCAAGCTCTTGTGCGCCATTACTCTGTCTGTTTGGTTCTAGCATTCAAGCCATCTTGCGACCACACACACACATTTCAATTATCAAATTCTCGATGCTTCTTAAGTCATAGACGTTGCCCCGCCAATACTGAGCATCAAGAATAGCATTTCGGAAGGAGTAGAGAGAAACAATAGGAGCTTCAAGCATCGTGGGGTTTGCATTTATTTGTCTTCCTTTCTCTTGCTTGTACATTTTATTGATCACATTTCTAGTATTTGTTTAGTAGTCATTATATACTTGATTTGCATTCATTTGTGAAACCTTTTTCTACTAACCCTTTCCTTTGAAAAGTTGTGGGAATCGAAGAGAGAGGTGTACACCTTCTACCAGAGAAGTATTTCCACATGGGCATGATGCACACGCAGCCAAAGCAAAATTTTCTTTGCCAACCGATGCCCTAATAGATTGTAACAAACAAGGTGTTAAGCAGATATCTCTTCCAGGAGAATATCCTCAATTGGCAGTTCATGTTATCAAGTACATTACCTGAGAGGACCCTTTTTCCTTCTTGCATGCAGTACGCTTTAAATTATTAATCCATTTACAACATGATCATTTAGTAAATGTTCCCAAATTTCTTTATGCCCTTTTGAATTTAAGAGCTAAAGAGGTATGGAAGGGGCGGAAGAACGTAGTGAACCACCATGGTTTAATAAAAATGTTGGTGGAAAGGTCACTAAGGGATATCTCTCCCATGTCTTGGGATAGATTTATTGTAGCGCCTCATATTCAATTGCATGGAGAAGGGCCACGACCCAAAATTCAAGAATAATAGGGAAATAACCCTGATGAGGAAGAAGAATTTGTTGAGCAAGATGAACCTCTAAGGAATCCTTCTCCTTTGGGAGTTAATGTGGAGAATGTGTCATCCGACCATCCAAACCCTACCTTAGGGAGCGGAGAAATTGAGGTTCCCACAATTTCTTGGAAAAAAGATAAAAAGGGTAAGGGCAAGGCCAAGATGGTAGAATATATGACTTGAGATGTTCCTATTTCTACTGTTTCTCCTGCAGCCACACCTACCAAGAAAAGAAAACTTGCATAGAAGAAACCTGCAGCCTATATTGATACTCCATTGTGCAGAAGTGTTCGTTTGAACACTACACAATTAGACATCAAGGATTCTCCTGTTACGGTTGACTCTTCTCATGTCTACTCTGAGGAGCCCTTACAAGAAAAGCCACAAACATGCAGTCCAATTGCAGAATACCAGGGTATGATGGAAAAGGATCCTGCAGCTGCTAAAGTGGTTAAAGAAGCAAAGTGTGTAATACTAGAGGTAGCAGAGCTTAAAGGAGCTAGAAGAGAATCTTCTTCTCTACATGAAGACAATCACGGGGAAAAGCCCCTTGTTCCAAATAACATGCCAGTTTGTACAAAGAAAGAGAAAGGCCCACAAGCAGTCAGGCCGGTCCCACATCAGAAACCAGAAGAGGAAACTATTCGTGCTCTCTTGGTTGACTATTTTAATGCAATGCAATATCAAATGTCAACATGAGAATTGGAAAAAACAAAATTAAGAAGGGAGCTCGAAAGAAAACAACAAGAAATTGGATTCCTATAGAATAAGATAAATAACATTACAGATATAATTTTTTATTTAATAAAATGCAGACCACCACCACAGGTTTATACCCTATTCCTTAAGGAGAAATTTCTACTATTTAAATTAATGAGAGTCCTTCTGGATCTTAACTCAGGCATAGGAACCCCGCAGGAATTTGTGGCTGCATACAACACATCACTTGATTGTGTCCATAATTTGT
This sequence comes from Thuja plicata, assembly GCA_018584345.1. NCBI lineage: Eukaryota > Viridiplantae > Streptophyta > Pinopsida > Cupressales > Cupressaceae > Thuja > Thuja plicata. The sequence goes on from MU227491.1 coordinate 3,362,279, forward strand.
TATGTGAGTTATACATGCACAATTATGTTGTTCCTTTTAATATTGATTGGAATCCCCTTCTTTTTATTGGTGATATACATTTGTCTACCCTCCTTTCCTAGATCTAGAATGAAATAAATTATGGCGGGCAATTGCATAAGTATAGAATCCTTGATCAGTCCATTTCATTGCCCATTCATCTTGAAAGTCAGTCACCGCAATGAATTTACTCTAACTGGATGCAAATTTTTTATGGATTTCATGACTCTGCACCTAGGAAACGGATTCTGGAAAGCCGTGAGGAAGTTTTCTCAGCATTTGAAAGATTTTCATTATCAGACGGGGACAGAGCAGCTGAAGGATTAAGGCAAAGATGGGAGAGAATCACTATGGCACTTAAGAAGGCAGAACCACACGGTCTGATTAACTTGCGGGCTACAATATAGTGTGTTAACTGGTAGATACACCTGGGAAGATAGCTACGACCCGAGAGATGGTTGCCACTCACCTTCTAGCCTCCTTTTCTTTTATGCCAATGTACAACTATATGGATGATGAAATAGATGAGCAACATGAAATGAGCAGACGAGTGAAGGTGGAGCGAACAAATGGATTCTACTAGCGAGTGGGCACCTCATTGATTGGAGAGACATAGGAAGGAGACCTCTGGGTTCTTGCCAAGATCTAGAATGTCTCAGTGCCTGAGGACCGGCACTAGTCTTTGTAGGGGGAAAAATTATAGGCCATTTTAATGGCATACTTTAGATACCTTAGAAGAACTTTTTCTAGGTATTTTCCTATGTTTTCTTTTATTACTCCAAGATTTTATGCTTTAAAATTGTTAATATGTGGTAGTCAACCATTGAACATATGCCATGAACATATGCTACTTAATATGCTTTATCTGGATGATTATGCTCTATTTATTGCTATGGAATTATGATCATGCTTTATGAATGAATTGACTGTTTGAGAAATAGATAATGCATATATACTTTGAATGATTATTTGCCATGAATGCTTTTATCCTAATAGTGTTAATGCAGTGCATCAAAGTAGCAACCGTCATCTTGTTCAGGTGAGCACATTTATGTGTTGGATGCTTTACTCGGTCCTGTAGCAGACACACATGGATGAAACATTGGCGTAGCAGTGGTGGAAGGTTTCCAGTTAATCTAGGTGGAGACATTTGAGAGAAGACTTGGTAGATGCAATAATTTCCTTGATGAAATCTAGGAGAGAGTGGGAAGTTAGATATGTTGTCTATGCAGTTCTTTCCTCTTTTCTGGACCGGTTCCATTTCCTTCTTTCTAGCTTTCCTTTCTGTTGGTTGTTTGTAATAAAATCTCTACCTTTTCTTAGGGCATGTTGAGCTTAGCAGTTAGATTTTTTTCCTATAAATAAAGCCTCACTCCCACGTGAGAAGGAGGGTAGTAGTATTATTATAGTTGCATTATAGTTCAATTTTTTTATTTTACAATTGAATGAGAATCTCTGTACTCTGTTATTCATTTTAATGAGCAAATGAAGTGTTGAGATTAGTTTTGTGTAATTGAGTGTTCTGGGTACTCACCCAAGGGGTCCCACTTGGTGAGGAATCCATAGTTATATTCATTTTAGTTTAGTTCTCTTTCCTACATTTTTGTCATTTCAATTCCTATGCTGAATAGATCCTGCAGCCAAAGCCACAGGATAGCTACTGCTTGCTGCGGCCGAGCGACAGAGTAACTAAGGCATTGTAGTTATTTTGTGCACTCTTCCATCCTACTAGCAGCATTCACTTCCATTATTTACTTTCAAATATTTACTTTCACAACAATAGTTTAGCTTTCCTTTAAGTATTCATTTCATGCAACAATAGTATAGTTTCCCTTTGAAAGCATTTATTTCTTGCAGCCATAGAATAGTTTCTTTCCAGCATTTATTTCCTGCAGCAATTATAGAATGATTGGTTGAGAAAGTGCTTGGTGCATATATTTTGCTGGCCCATTTCAAGTAACACGTCCCTGGGTTTGACATATTTAAATGATTTTCTTATAAAGAGGATGAAGTACTTAGTTGGATGTCCAATCCTCGAGTTAAAGGATTATGCCTAGTTTCTGAGCCTTTATAACGAGCGATCAGCTTCACCAGCCAAATTTCTAAGCTTAGCATTTGGATTTCTGCCCCTCTTCTTTGATTTCATTGCACAGTCCAGGAGCAATGAATTTATTTATTAACATCAATGCCAAGTGATTCTGGGTATGTTATCTTCCTATTCTCTAGACTAACTAAGTATTCTTCCATACCTATCTCATCATCCTCATAGTTAACTGCCCTGATCCCTTCAATGAGGAGTTTCCTTTGCAAAGACAATTCATCTCTATTACATATATCATCTAAGAAATGATCCATCAACTCATCAGTTAAGGATTCCCCTATATAATCAGATATGATTTTAACTTCATGAATTTTGTCTTTGCCAGTGAACTCATCACCTTGGTTTAAGTCCCTAGAAGTTAGGTCCTTAAAGATTGGTCCTGGATGGTTTTCCTTATGCCCTGCAGTAGACACAATAGAGCAATATAGTTGGGTATTCTGTATGGACTCAATGGGGGGTTCACAAGGAGGAGTTGCTAAAGGAGGAGGCTGGATTGATATATCTGAATTTAAAGATATCTTGTTAATAGTAGCAGGTATATTTTAAGGGGAATATTGGGAGGGTTCTGCGGCATAGGGAGAATCATAACATGAAGTAATATGCTCATTATTCTTAGATAGAGGGTTAGAAAGGTGTGTAGGGGCCTTAAAAATTTTATTGATAGGATGATTTACAGTGAGGATCTTATTTTGGGAAGGACTGTGCTGATGGGGGTTAATTTGCCTCGGGGGTTTAGAGGGAGAGACCAAAAAACCACCTCTGTCATTGAAGAAAGTTACATTTAGCTTATAGGGTTTTTTAGGCTCTAAATAACCTTTGTTATATCTAGGATTATAGGTGTGAAGAGGAACATCCTCACAAATCATCTCAACTAGTTCTTCTGTGTCTAAGTTTTCATGTAAAATAATTGGATTAATTATGTGTGTCGAGGACTTGCCTCTGATATCTACAGGTTTAAGAGTATTTGTTGTCAAATTCATCCTAAAAATAATTGCTCTTTCAGAATATCTACAAACCCTACAAATTTTCCATATATATTGCCAATTTTTCTAAGAAGTTCATCATTTAGGAATTCCACAGGCATGTTTTTAAGAAAAATGATTCTTTCTACTTGAAAATAAGTTAAATTGAAGGGATTAAAAAAAGGAAACCAATCAAACATGGTAAATTTTATATCTTTATAACTAGGGAAACCTTCCTGAAGTAATTTCTCTTTAAGATCCTTGTTACTACATATCATAAAGATGAAGTTTTCAGGAAGAAGGACAATACTTACCTTATTTCGCAACTACCGCTCTAGCCATGTTGCAATATTTGTGATGAAGATCCTACTCCATTCCACTAGAAAATTACCCCTAAAGAAGCACAAATATCTTGCATTTTTTCCATTAAGCCATCAGTGATATCCAAGGAAAAAGCTTCTTTTGCTGGTCTTGGTTTGGCATGAAGCTCATTTCTATGATGAGGGGGAGTATAGGTTGCGTTCTTGGGCATTGCCAAGGATGGAGAGTCCAACCCTAAGTGATTGGCCATAACATCCTTAGATGGGGCTATAATGGGATTTCTGCGATGCGGTGGGGAGTAAGGCATATGAAGAGGGGACTTAATTCTTGCGGGTTTGAGGGTTTTCTTGGGTTGAAGGGAGGTACATGAGTGCATAACCCTAGGAAAATACATCTTCATGATATTACCGTTGGGTCTCTTATGAGGAGGAGAGTACTTTGGAGCTTCCAGATTTTGATCAATGTCCACTAGGAGGAGGTATTTAAATTTGTTTTTTATGGGTAAGGAAAAGGAGGGTTTCAAAGGAAAGAAAAAACTTGACGCAGTTTTATTGCTATGACAGTGAGTCATCTTTGCATTTTGTAAATGGGCAGGAACCCATTGTTCTTTCTGATCAAAAAAGTGCCTCTCCCGTGGAAGTACCCTAGGAGGAACCCTAGGGGAAGAGAGTGCAGAGTCCTTATTGATGCATAGAGATGTGTGAGGGAATCCATCATAGACAAAAGAATCCAGAGCCGCAAAAGGAAATTTTTTTCTTAGCATAATTAGTCTTAGAAAAGACCCACAATTGCGAATCCAAAGAGTCAGTCATGCATATACAAAAAATTGAGCACCAGAGCAGAGCAATTTTTAAAAATGTATGACATTTATTGGTGTCATCATATAGGATTTCAAGCTAGATCCTACTTCGTCATTCTACCATTAAAGGAAATCTTTTAGTACAACTAGAACCATACAATCTATTAATGGTCTTCTTATTATGAAAGAATGCAATTCATACACAAGTGCCATCAACATAGCCAAATTTCATTATTGGAATGTGCATTGGGAATGATCAATTTCATATATCTACCATGTTAACTATAATACACAGCACACAATGAAATGATATGCTCTATATTTAGTACATTGCGAGAAACTCTAAAAGTAGGACTTTAATTTGCTTCTAATTTGGGAATATATATTCCACCATATGGTATTCCCCTAATCTCATTCTTAAAAAATCTTAGGATTTAGATTTGCTTCCAAGTTATAATTTTTCAATGACCCATCTACACATGTATGACCTTCTGGCGTATGATTGTATTAAGAAAAAAATATGGAGAGTAGCATTGACATCATGGGTTGGGATATATATTAGAGTTTGTCATGGCCATTCATGTGAGAAATTGACATTCCATTATGTCAGATGTGATGGCCCAGATTTCCTCTCTAAGGAATTTATGCTTTTACCCGATCATCATCTCCAACATTCAACTCCCAATCACAGACCCTAGAGACCACTGGAAAATCTTTTTGGACACCTTCTGACATGTTTAAACACATAGAAGTTGTCAATTTTGTCTATTTGAACCTTTCCTAGGCTATTGGAGTAAATTTTTTGGTTTGAGAGAGTGTTTAGAGGGTAGGTGCTTTGTAAAACAGGCCTAATTGGCCCTTAAATACCTGAAATCAACAATTTTTGACCAAGTTGTTCCAAAACATGACATGTCCAGTTTGATATATGTTAGGTGTCTCCCAAATGGTTATCTAAAATGATAAATTTTTTTATATCAGAGGTCAACGTGTCTGAAGTTATGAACCAAAAACTAAATTTTGAAGGCTACGAGGAACAAACCCTTGCTGTGAAAGAAGCCCATATCATGTTTTGTTCATCGTGGGCACAAAAAAACACTACTATTACATCTGTTTGGGTGGGGTTACCCTAGTCATGGGCTTGCTTTGCCTCTCGAAACACCAAAATGCTCAACGACGTACCCTACTGACGATGTCCCTTATGTACCCTAAGTGCAACAAACCGTCAAACTTTGATGGACTATTTCTTGCAAACTGTGGCACCTGTGCATGATCTGTTTAAAAACACAAGGTTGTGTTAGGACCCTCTACAATAACATGTCTTAATTTCTGAAGACTCAAAGTCATTTTTGTAGAGCAACAAATTTTTTGTTCATGCAAAAACTGTTAGATGCACTAAGTGCAAAGTTTCCAAGTAGCCTCTATCACATTCTATTCATTGTGGGAATGAACCAACACCTTGATCATGTCTAGTTGGGTGGGTTTACCCTAGGTATGGTCACACTTTTCCTCTTTTCACATCAAAACTCTTAGTGATATACCATATCGACGATGTCCCTTGTGTACCCTAAGTGCAAAAAATTGTCAAACTTTGACAGATTGTTTCTTGCAAATTGTGGCACCTATGCATGATCCATTTGAATCTATAGGTCCATGTTAGGCCCCTCTAAAATAAATTGTCTTAGTTTTTTATGAACCGACACCTCGATCATATCCATTTGGGTGGGTTTACACTAGGAACGATCTCAGTTTTCCTCTCAACATGTCAAAATGCTCAGCGACATACCCTACTGGCGATGTCCCTTGTGCACCCTAAGTGCAAAAAAATGTTGAACTTTGATAGACTATTTATTGCAAATCGTAACACCTACACATGATCTGTTTGAACATATAAGGTCATCTTAGGCCCCTCTAAAATAAAATGTCTCAATTTTTGAAGACTCGGAGTCATTTATGCAGGCCAGTAATTTTTATGTTCATGCAAAAAGTGTCAGATGCACTTAGTGCAAAGTTTCCAGATATCCCATATTGCATCATGGGCATGAAATAAAACCTAGATCACATTCAGTTGGGTGGTTTTCCCTAGGCTTGGTCCCACTTTGCCTCTCGGCATGCTAGAACACTTAGAGGCATACCCAACCGACAATGTCCCTTGCATTCCCTAACTGTATAAAATTGTAAGAAGTAAGATATGTTTGTGATCTTATGTTAGATGATGATGATGATGAATACTTTCCATCTACTAGTAGCTCAAGTAGTGACAAAATCTCTTCAGTGCACATGTACACTGATAAAATAATTTAAGACATAAAAGTTAAAAGTGTTGTGGAATTATCCACTAAGCAATGTGAAATAAAGCCTCAAATTGGCTAATTAACAGGAAATGAATATGGTCACGCACTTCATTCTAGCACCACAAATTTTCAATTAGAAAATGACTAATCATCAATGCCCTTGCATTTACAGGACCTGGGAAGCCAAGTTACTCATGTTGGGCATGATCCCTCAAAATTTGTTTTGAATTATGTTTCTATTGGGCTTAAGAGTGGTTGTGAAGGTTTTGAAGGAAGGCTCATCAGATATATTTTCAGATTTTGGTGTGTTTGATGAATAGAGTGGGGAAAGTGCATAACATTTAATAGTGGAGTCACTATGGGTAGTCTGGTTGTTCCGAGGAATGGATAATTCTAGACCAGGTAAAATTAAACTAGGTGTAATGCTCAAGCAGAGGGCTTCAAAATGAAGGCATATTATCATAACTCTTCATTCCACTCATCAGTGCCTTAATGTAATTTGTCATTGTCATATCTTCATTGAGATGACATGCTACTTATTAATACTTACACTTCTCCTTCCTCTTAGCTTTGAAGAAGCTTCTAAAAGAGACTTCCTACCTGTTTTCTTCACTGAGATCCTCATGACCTTCATAAATTGAATGAAATGGGCATCCCCCAAATACTTTGGTGTTTCTTAATACAACAAAAGGAAGTCGTTTATAGCCCAAGGTTTTAATTTAGCTAAAAAGTGGAGAGCTTCTCAAGGTACTGATATCTTTTGTAGAGAAGTTCCTAATTCATCTCAAGGTTCTCATTTAGGTGAGAAACTCCCTGGAGGTCCACGGATAGACCCACCAATTTCCTAAATTAGAAAAAGTGTAGAATTAATTTTGGAAAGAGTATCCCAATTGAAGATAAATGGAAATCCTAGTGAGTATAAAGTTATTGTAGATCCAATGGGTGTATCTCCTTCACACAAAAATATAATTGTTGAGAGAGAGAGAGAGAGAGAGAGAGAGAGAGAGAGATGCACACACACACATTATATGTGTAATTATATACATCTATATACTATATGCTAAGTTTACAAGAATATTTTTTTACAGAACTTGATCAAATTTTTTGAATATTTAGGAACTCGATCACATTATGATTAGGTAAGAGGTTTGGACAATGACCCTAAGGCTTAGGAGCCTTTTTCCCTCTATTTCTCTCTATTTGTGAGAACTCTGAATACATTAGCATAGTAAACTTTAATTTTCTTTAGCAGTGTATTCACAGTTCTTAGAGACATATGTCTACCATTTTCTTAATAACTTTTGATATAATTGACCAAATTAAAATCAAATTACATATTATTGTTCTACACTTGATTCTATACACTTTTAATTTTTTTTTAATTTTTTAGTATGTTGATGCATGTTATGCCCAGTGCACGAACAAACATCGGATTTTTAGGATGTGGCCACTTAAAAAAATCATAAAAAAAACTCCAAATAAAATTACAAAAAATACACAACTTATAGCTCTCACTCTTACCTATCATTCTAGTAAAGGGTTTAGAGAAATACTAAATCTAACTATATCTTTTGTAAAGCGCACGAAAGACACTATGTTATATTTTCTAAAAAAATTAGGAACAAATTTTCATGCATAGTGGGTTTGACCCTCTTAATATTATCCATTTTTAAAAAACTTTTGTAGTTTAGAAACTAGATTTAGAGTACTACAATTCTTATTATTTTCACAACTCCTAATTTTGAGTGCATGACCCCCGAATTTCTCTTCAAAGCTCAAGTTTATCTGATTTTAGAAAAAAAAGTGGCCACTTATACCTGCCTTTTTGTTCACCATCTTGATGCACTTTCCCAGAAGAGATATCGATGTTGGTCTGGTACCCATATTTGGAAATCAAATACTTCACTCTCAAATTTCCCCTCACCATAATCATGAATAATAGGTTGTTAGTGGTGAACACAACTTTTAATTTCTCACTTGACACCTTGCCCCAAAAGGACATTTGTTGTTTTCTTACCTGCAAACTAAAGTATGCTTCCATTCTCACTGCCAACACTCTCCTTGACTCTTCCTTCACCTTCACAATTTTGAATGTGAGAATACCAAGCTCTCATTCCTTTTCACTACCCCGATTTGCAAACAATGTGCACATAAATGGGTTGTACTCTATGTCCTACTAAATTCACTTGCCATCTTTCCTAATTAATGAGATTTCATCATTCAAAAACCATCCAGACCAAACAAGCAACATTACAAAATACTGCCAACTTGGATCATACATCAGCAATACAAGTCATCATGTCAAGGGGTCATGTCAATTTCTAACTTGGATAAAGAGCCAACAAGGGAATTACTTTCTCTATATATATGAGAAAATTTTAAATTATAAAAAATTAATAGCTCTTCCAAATAATCGTAATGATCTTATTGATTTTCCATACATGGGACCTGCCACTTACTATGACATTTATGAGAATCTATGAATCACCTTCTAAGTGGAGTTGTTACACACTGTTTCATTTAACCATCTTGGCTGCAAGAAGGGCAACTTTCACTTCCACCTCATTGTTTGTTCCCTCTGCAAGCTTCTTTGACTCAATTGCTAAAATGTTACCTATTGTATCTCTATCCACACAAATAGCCCTAGAAGGCCCCAATTTCCTTTCAAGTCCCCATAAAACTTTATCTTGATCCAAACATCATCTAGTTTTGTCCACTCCACTTCATCCTAGTTTTTGTTACTAGGATAAACCCTAGGAAGCCCATTAATGAACCCCCTACTTGATATTCTTATTAAATAGTGATATAAAAATATATATTGGGGCTTTGATTTCCTTGTTTATGAAATAATATTCTATTAATTTACTTCATCTATTTTTTTTCCAAACAAAAATGGTATGGCCGCAACATTTGCCTCTCAAAAGCAATGTTTAAGTATATTGTCCTCCATTGTTATCAATAACTGCCCAAATTAGATTTGCATTGTCTTGTATATTGTCAATTATATTTCAAATGTCTTGAGTTGTATTTTGTCAATATCCGCTTAACTTAGATTTTCAATGCTCCCCAATTTTTAATTAGAAACTATATAGTTTCTAATTGTGTGTATCCAAATTTAGGAGTCCCCTCAACATCAATCTTTGAAATTTTTTTTTTCTAAAATTTAAAAGTATGTTTCATTATTTGTAATACTTGGAAACTTCTTAGATATAGCCCATAATAACCCCATTTATCACTTCTAATGATGCATCTTGCGCAAAATATCTTGGGGTTGTTGCAATCAATGCAATCAAAGTTAATTTTTAATCATTTGTTATCTTCATTTTTTATAGATAAGGACCATTTGAAAAGTAAGTTGAAATGACTTTGAGAAGGCCCCATTTATTCATGATTCCATCATACCATTTGGTAAATGGTCTAAGAATCTTTTGACCCAATTTTTTTTCTTTTTCCACCAATATTTTGCAGACGAGATTTTTAGACCATTTACCAAATAGATCAACCTGATTAAACATAAAGTTGATCTATTTTATGTCAAACCTCTCTCTCTCTCTCTGTAAAGACTGATTTTTCCCATAAAAGACACATAAGCTAAACATGCTAAAATTTCTCCTCTGTCGATTCCATATTCATAGTCGATCAAAGCTAAGAATAATCGACCAAAAAGTTCAAGTAATCAAGAACACATAATTCAATTTCCATATATTCATTTCGACATTGCATAAAGATAATACAACCAAATTGTCAAATTACCATAATTCCATAAAAGAATAAATTACAATGTTCAATATATCAGGATGTTGACCATCTATGTCAAATACCTTACATCATAATGGAAATATAATTAAAAATACATATGTAAAAGACCATAAGGCCATAAAATCAATATCATAAATGCCATCGAACAACTGTCCATCTGTATGCTTCGGTCTCCTAATCCATCAAACTCATGTTCAAATGCAAATATCGAGACAAGAGTGTGGTTCAGGGGCTTAATCCACCCAACCACAGAGTGGTTAGCTCCCCCAGGGCTCATCCTGAAATGAAGAGCACACTGACCTCGCCCAAGAAGTCTATCTCTCAGCACTGATGGATCAGAAGGAATCTGGTGTGTCTGTGATTTCTACTACTTTCCACAAGTTTCTAAATAGATTCTATTCACATATTTAGGAAGATGAAACATAACCATACACATTTAAGAAAACATGTGTTACCAAGCTTTGGCCAAAGCACTTTTTAGACCAGACTTCTACTGGCAGGTAATGCAAAACAGAATTACCCTTTCCTAGAATTCCACATCCTACACCTTCCTTTTCAATTCCTTAAGTACATTACAAAAATATACACACTAACAGGTTTTAAATTGAGATCTAATTCCTAATTGCTAAACCCTTCCTTTACATTTCCAATATACACACACAATCATAATTTACACACAAGATGGTGATTTAGCAAATATATTTATATATCAATGTAGAACACTCCATTGTCTGATTTAGAAAGGTAAAACTATAGTTGAAAACACAAGGAAAATTAAGTCTGCAAATTTAACATTACCAATCCTAAATTTAAAATCCGGTTTTGATACTTCTCTTGGCGTTTAAACTATGTATGTCCAATTTAAAAGAAAGAATGGAACCTATGCTGAGATAATTAAATATAATCAAGTTTCCTGAGTGTTCCATTTAGATAACTATTCAAAACATGTTTTCTATATTCTTCCTATGAAATTTCACAAGAGTTTGGTTTCCTGGCGGCCATGATTTGTTGCCAAATTAAAACTGTTATACACTGAATTTGCGCCTCTGATCTCAAGTTCTCTTGGTCTTGATAATCCAGTATAACATGGGAATCATCTCAAGGTTGTGGGACCTTATGCTAACCGAGATGAGACCTATGTTATACTAGATTATCAAGACCAAGAGAACTTGAGATCAGAGGCGCAAATTCAGTGTATAACAATTCTGGCACGCCCAGTGGGACAGTAGTAAAAGAAGTCCATTAGAGAATATTATGTGATCTCTGATATGCAGGTTACATGATACAAACTTTTAAGAAGTTATTTTGACAAGTATATCTGGTGACTCCACTGGTTTCAAAGTTTCAGACCAGCCCTATTTAAAATATATGAGAAAGATTGCAACTAGAAGCTCTAAGCCTACTGAATTCTTGGAGTTTCCCTCAAAGAGAAGTCACAAAGGCAGGCAAGCATCCCGCAGAGTCGCCAGAAGAAAGGTGAGTTAAGTAAAGTGCTTCGCGACTTCGAGATTTCACAGTCGCCTTGTCGCCAGATCTGGGCTCGGGTTAGGCAGAGGTAAAAAGTGCTTTGTCGCCAGGTCGTGAGATTTAACTATGGTTAAGGTCTGATGCTCACGACAAGGAGACCAACGGTCAGTCGCGTTGTCGCTAGATTTTGAATTTGAATGTTTGGCGGCAGATTTGGCACTGTGAACGCTTGGCAGCCATGGTTCCTCCGTGCTCATGTTCCAGAGCTGATCAGAAGGGTCTAATTGCAGAAGAGTCCATGCACAGAGAGTCTGTTGATCCCTGGAATAGATTTGTTCGACGTCGGTGGAGAAACAGAAGATTCAGAGACATGGAAGGGAGATACAGAGTCCAATCACGAAGTTATTGCTCTCCAGGTGCAGTTGGCAAAAGGGCATGGTCATGATCGATGGCTCATTGATGAGAAATTGAGCGGCGGCCGTCAGGGGTCACTTCTCGTCCTAGGAGGTCATGATCAGTTGGTGAGCATTCATGACAGAGACTTAGTTGCAGAGTATAGCTCATGGATTCAGGTTGCGTGTCTACGGGCATGATCCAGTACAGGGATGGGCGCAAGTTAGAAAATCTGATCTAATTGA